>VDFB02334401.1:0-12226 GCA_007258455.2 Sequoia sempervirens | reverse complement strand
GAGTTTGACTACATGCCAATGTTGACATGCTAATTTGATTGTCATGTTTTTTTGAATTATTGCTAGAGTTTGTTTTGCTTGTTTTGAAGTAATTTTTTTGACTTGAAGACTTTTTGACATGTGTGCCAGTGTAGTGTCATGAACCCTAATGGACTGACCTAGTGTGGCCTCAGGGGCTCATCGACAGATGGCCTTGCATACGTTATACACTCAGAGACCTCGTAGTTCGACATGACCAATGACTTTGTCTTGATGACGAAAGAGTTAGCCATGACATTTATTTTGACAAGCCTAAAAGGACTGACCTAATGTCTCAAGGGTCCCATGACGAGCCTTGCCTACATTGCAATTATGCAGAGACAATGTAGTTTAGACAAATGACCAAGACTGACTGATTTGATGGAATTGACAAGAAATGACTCTGTTTTTGTGTTTTTGAGATATTTCAATTTTTCTATGCTTTCTTCAAGATGTTTTTCAATTTTTAAGTCTTTTTTTAGGAATTTTTATGATTTTTTCAAGACTTTTTATGATTTTGAGGATATTTTTAGGACTTTTTTGATTGATGAGACCATGTGCGATACCCACTATAGTCACATAATGAAAATTTTCCCCTATTTAGGTCCAAGACTAACCAATTAGATGGGTGCAGAAAGGACATGTATGGGCAATGAATGGGTAATATGTAGGACTTGATGCCAATTATTATTGACCATTGGAGAAGATGATAGTGTTTTGTGGCGGGTGTCAAATCGGTGTCAGAGAAGTGATTGCCTATTATGGACTAAGGCAGATAGAGTGACAGTAGATGGTAAAGCAATGACCAACTACACGACACCTGTTTCCTAGGTTTTCACCATGGTACTTATCCAAAGTGCCTGTTTACCAGGTTTTCATGTTTGGACGAATTATTTCTCTTTACTATTTTGTCATTTTCTTATTTTTTTGGTGTCACCAAGACACCTATTTGCTAGGCTTTCATTAAGGTGGTGATTTTTTTGTTTTTTCAATTTTTTTTGTATTTTAATATTTTTTGCCTAATTTTCTGATGCTATGAATAGAATTTGTGAAGATGGAGACTATTGATAGGCTCTATCAATTTTTCACCATCTGGAGTAGCCAACTGATATACTCCAAAACCAAAAGAGGATATAATGACGTAAGGACCTAGCCAATTAGGTTCAAACTTGCCAATTTTTTCTTTGCCAGCCTAATTTTTAGGATTCTACATGAGAACTAAATCACCAATGTCAAACTTATTGACCATGAATTTCTTATTGTAATGGTGACAAAGCCTATTATGATATGCCTATAGATGATTTAGGGAATTATGTCTTCTTTCATCAAGCATCTCTAGCTTGTGTAGTCGTGATTGTATGTATTCTTCATCATTTATCAGACCCTTTAGGGAAACTCGTAAGGATGAAATTTTGAGCTCAATGGGTAATATGGATTCAGATCTAAAGACCAAGGTGAATTTTGTGGCTCATGTAGGTGTACAGATGCTGGTGTGGTATGCCCACAGAGTAGGGTTGAGTTGGATATGCTAGTCATGGCCAACCTCATTGATAGTCTTTTTGAGAATTTTAAGGATGGTTTTATGGGACGCCCCAGCTTGACCATTTCCTTGCAGGTAATATGGAGTTGAAAAATGATGTTGGATGTGAAATTGTTCACATAACTCACAAACATCCTAATTTTTGAATGGACGTTCATTGTCAGTGATGATGGATTATGAAATTCCATACTGACAAATGATGTAGTTGAGGATAAACTTAGAAATTTGTTTGTTGATTATGTATGTAAGAGGAATGGCTTCAATCCACTTAGTAAAATACTCAATGGTGGTTATGATGAATTTATGGCCAGTGGAGGATGTAGGTTGGATCTCTTCCCATGAGGTCGAGTCCCCATTATGCGAAGGGCCATGGAGATATGATTGGACAAAGTTCCTATGCTAGAGAATGAATTAAATCACTATGTATTTGACATTGGTGAAAAGTCTTGACAAATTCCAGTGCGTCTTTCTCAATGGCTGGCCAATAATACCCAATTCTTGTTATCTTTTTGGCCAAAGTAGGACCACTCGAATGAGACCCACATATACACTCATGTACTTCATGTAAGGTTGTTCATGCTTCATTAGTGTTGAGACATCGAAGAAGGGTGTTGTCAAAGCTACGTCGGTAAAGGGTATCACTGATGATGGTGTACCGGGTGGATTTTCAAATAAAAGACTTCCTCTGGTTGTTGGATAGATTAGAGGGGAGGTTTTGGGACTTGAGGTAATCATAAATTTCTTGATACCAAGGAGAATCAGAAGCAAAAGGCTCGCATACCATCTCTGATTCTGGGATATCATATGCAGGGACCAACAACTATTCCAATTGTGGCACGTTACTTGGGATGCCTAAAAGAGAGCCAATTGTAGCCATTGCATCTGTTTCCTCCTTCTATGCTCTCAAAACTTGTTCAAAATTCAACATGTGAAAATATGTTTGGAAACTTTCAACCATCCATTTGTAGGGCATTAATATCTCATCTTTAGTGTCATACTCATCATTGACTTGGTTGATGACAAGCTGCAAGTCTCCATAAACATGAAGTGTTCTGATCTTCCATTTTATTTCCATCCTAAGCCCTCTCACAAGTGCCTCATATTTTGTGATATTATTTGTGCATGGGAAAGCAATGCAAAAAGACTTATGGATGGAATCTCCTTGCAGGGTGATAAACAAAATTCCTGCCCCCGATCCATGACTAGTATGGGACCCATCAAAGTATAGCCTCCAAGGTGACTTAGGCTCTGTATGAAATATGGATTCATCTAGAAAATTTTCCACTAATGGATGATCACTTTGCACCGGTGCATCTACCAGTTGATATGCTATCACTTGTCCTTTTATGGATTTTCTTTTCGCATACTGAATGTCATATTCACTCAAAATCATGACCCATTTTTCCATACATCCTCTTAGTGCTTCACAACTCAAGAGATATTTCAAGGGGTCAATTTTTTCTACTGACTATGTTTTGTGAATCAACATATAGTGTCTTAGATTTTGAGCAGCAAAGAAAACTACTAGGAAAACAAATTCAATGGAAGTATAATTTAACTCATATCCCACCAGTGTCTGACTGATATAATATATATCCCTTTCTTTTTCTTCATGGTCATTCTATGCCAATAATTCCCCCAATGTTGAAGTTGTTGTAGAAATGTATAAGATCAAAGGTTTCCCTTTGATTGGTGGCATTAAAATAGGTGGAGACAAAATATATTTTTTTATTAATTGAAAGGCTTCCTAGAATTTATTTATCCACACAAAGGGAATACCCTTGCACAAAAGATACTAAAATGGTTGACATTTGTTGGCCAATTATGCTATGAAGCATTTGATGGATTGTACCCTACCTTGTAATGTCCTAAGTTCATTTATCCCTTTTGGAGGAGGGATTTCTAGTATTTCTTTCACCTTGGCTAGATTGACCTCGATGCCTCTTCGAGAAACTATGTATCCCAAAAGCTTGCCAGATGTCACACCAAAGACACATTTCTTTGGATTTGAATAGACCTTATATTCCTCCAATCTCTTGAATATTTTATCCAACACATTCAAATGGTATTTTCTTATCAAATATTTAGCCAAAAGGTCATCTACATCATCTTCCATTATCTTGTGCATCATGTCATGAAAGATTGTTGTCATTGCTCTCTGATATGTGGTGCTTGCAATTTTAAGACCAAATGGCATGACATTCTAATAGTATGTACCCAAAGGACAAGTGAATTTTGTTTTATGTTGGTCTTTGGGGGCAATACGAATCTGATTGTAGCCTGAGAAACTGTTCATGAGGGACAACATCTGGTATCCTACCATGAGGTTGACTATAATATCTATGTTCGACAGTGGAAAGTAATCTTTTGGAGATGCTTTGTTTAATTCTTGAAAATCTATCCAGATGCGGATCATCCCATTTGGATTTGTTACTAGCATAAGGTTATATATCCATTCAACATAATCAATAGTCTGTATGAACCCTACATCTAGAAGTTTCTTCAATTCAACCTTGACTAATAGAGCAACCCGACGATGCATTTTACGTAGCTTTTGTTTAACTGGTTTGGCATCTAGTAGTAGTGGTAAATGGTGCAAAACTAGTTCTGGATCCAATCCAGGCATATCGGTATATGACCATGCAAAATTGACTTTTTGTTCTGCAAATAATTTATGGAACTCAAGCTTCTCTTCTTCTATTAGGGACGCTGTAAAGAGGACCATTTTGGGATCTTTTGTCATTGATATGTTAACTTCTATGGTATCCTCTATAATTATTGTTGATTTCTCTTGGGTCACAAGAAGAGAGTCTAGTCCTCCATCTTTGGGCACCTTGGAGAGGTTTTCACCCATAGATACGTCCTTTATTTTTACTTTTTTTTCATCAAAAGGTGCCTTTCAGTTTTCACCTAAAGATGTTTCTTTTTTTGTTTTATTTTTTCCTTTCATTTTGTGACTAGAGGATGGAGTAGTCTCCCCAAAGTATGTAGAAAAATTTAAATCAATAGAAAATCTAGCCTTATGATCACCATTGGGTATGCCATCACATAGTCCCATAAATTTGGAAATGGCCTCATCATTTTGAAATTTGTCAAAGACTAGCGGGCCTTGTTGGTCCCAATCGATAAGTTATGGGTAGACTAAGGAAATGCCATCGTCAGTGTTGGTGAATTGTGGGGAAGATACAAAAAGAATGCAGACAGATTCAGAGACATTGAAAATGAAGTTTTCATCATCCAGTTCCCAATTAGATTCTATCCAACATTCTCCTTCACTTGATTCATGCTTGTTGTTAAAATAAGGGATGAAAGGACTATCATTATGGTCTACTTGCTTAGAATAATCCTAGTGATGGTCACTAGGTTCGGGTGGTTGGGCGGAGGATTCAAGTATATGGCTGATAGGATTAGAAGATGACTTAGGTTTTTCATTGTTCCTTGAGTCAAAGAGTCTATCTCGGTTTTCCCTTTTGCTTGGGATCTTCAGATTGTCAGCTGTATCAATTTTAAATTTTTCCCAAAAAATTTGTTCAGAGGTGAGTTCTCTGGATTCAAGGAATAAGTCATCAAGGCATAGTCGCTTAGGGATTGTTGGGAACCCTATTCCCACTCATGGGAGTCAGTTTTGGAAAGGGACTCCTCGGTTGTCTCGACATTTTCTGAAGCATTCATGTGCTCACTCGAAAGTACACTTGTACACTGATCATCATTTTGAAGTGGACCATACCCTAACCCAAGATACTTTGGTCTTTTGGAAGGATCTATTGGCTCCCTTTGTCCAGTTTTGTTCCAGTTAGGGCCATTGGTTCCATCGTAACCTTTAGCCCTCATCATGTCATATCCTTTTCCATATATCTTAACTGGTAATAGGGTTAAGTCTTCCATTTCTTTGTAAATCCATCCTATGATGTCAGCAATATCCTCATTGTTCATGTCTCCCCATTTTATGAAAACTATTTTTGGTGGAACCTTAAACATTTTCTTGGGATCCATTATAAAACATGGGTGATGATAGAACTTCAGAGACTTGGGTATTGTCGTGATACTATATGTTATATGCAGTTTAAACTCTCCATAGCCTATGTCCTAGATCTTGACAGTGGGATCAACCTTAGGAAGTGAGGAAGATGATGTCGTGGTGGAAGATGTGGACAGAGTGGATGTGGATGACGATGCTAATGTGGAAGGGTAAATGAATTTGGAGGAGTTTGGAACCTCTCGATTAATGGGCACCTGATGTTCAGAAATACCCCTTAAGTTGGTGCAATATTGGAAAGGGTCGGGGTCTCCATATATGGTGATTTCTATGTCGTCAAAGGAAATTTAAGGCATTGGTGATAAGTGGATGGAAAGGATTTGAGGGAATGGATCCAGGGTCGACCAAGTAAGATGTTATATGGTAATTCAAGATCTAGGACTTGGCAGGTTGTGTCCACAATGACTGGTCCAACTTTGATGGGAAGAGTAATCACACCACAGGATGAACATTCCTCATCATCATATGCCTTTATGACTATGCTCTTGTTTGGATCTACGCAAGAATTAAAAAATCCTAGAGCCTTAACCAATTTTAAGGAACATATTTTTAGTCCTACTCGGCCATCTACTAGGACTCGTCTGACCTTATGCTTATGGAAAAAAACCTCAATGTGTAATGCATCATTATGATTTGTCTTTCATGATGAATAATCTTGATCGAAAAAGGTTATGTGATGGGGTGTGGTGAGATATCCCACTATGGTCTAAAATTGACTGACATCAATGTCTTGTGGGATAGATGAATCTTGTCGAGTCTTGTCAAGTATAGCCTTATGTGCAAGTGAAATGAGAAGCAGCTCGAGTATGGATATTTACGTACGGGTTTTTCCTAGCTGATCAATGAGGTTAAACTTACTCTTGGGTTGGGACTGCTTTGTGGATGGGCCAGATTTTGGTTGCTTTGCGGACCGACCTGCTATTGTAATTTTTGGCTATCGTGGAGGAGGACCACCTATAGTGACTTTTCCACTTCAAGTAGTAGCATTGCATTTAGGTTCTCTTTTAATAGTTATGGTATTGACATAGTCGTCATCAATTCAAACATTCTTAATAATGGGTCCACCAAAATAATTAAAAGTAGTGCGAGTATAATTGGCTTGATTGTCATTAGTCTTGGGAGCTGATGTGGAAGCTTTATTAGAACCATGATATTGTAGTGGGTTTTTATGAATGGTATGGTCTGAATTGGATATAAACTATGGTCCGCCAACTTCAATTACACAATTCTCGATAAGGTCTTGCACAATGTTCCTTAGGTGCCGACAAGATGATTTTTTATGTCCCTTAGCTCGATGGTAATCACAAAAAGCATTATCGTCCCACCATGATGGTTTAAACTACCCAAGGTCATATGGTTTAGGATCCTGAAGTGTGATGAGACCATTCTGAATAATTTTCTTAAGTACCTCCTCAATTGGCTCTCCCAAAGCAATGTATGTTCGTCTTTTCAGGAATTGTCTCATCTAGCGAGGTTGTTCTTGACTTTGACTATTTTGACCACTTTGGTTGTTGACAAGAGGTGTCATTATTGTTGTTTTTTTGTTTTGTGGCTAAGTTCCCTTAAGAGTGAGTACTGGTCCTATCATGTTTACAACCTTGGCATCAACGACACCATCATTGGTGACATGTCTATTTTTGACCCAATACTTATTTTTGTCAGCGGGCAGATTTGTGTTTTTGTTTTTAGAACCATATTTTAATTCCCCTTTGGAAATGAGGGCTTTCTCAACTTGGACTCCTTTTTTAACTAAGTCTACAAATGTTGTACAACAATGGACTTGCAATCCATACTTCAATGGGCCTATGAGTGTTTGCACAAACATGACAAATTTTTCTCTTTCGGGTATATCAATATGATAGTGAATTGCAAGACTTCTCCACTTTTGGAAGAATGGGATAAAAGTTTCACCATTATCTTCTACTGTGAGAGTGCATAAGCTAGTGATTGAGGTGTCCATGTCAATGTTATAGGAATAATTCTTTATGAATCTGTCTTTAAGTTCATCCGATGTTCTTATCCATTTCAAAGTGGTGAACCATTCAAGTGTCGGCCCTATAAGGCTTTTAGAGAAAAGTCTCATTAACTAAGTCTCTTCATAGGCGATGTCCACACAATTGATTGTAAATTCTTGAATATGCTCAATAAGACTCATTTTACCTTTGTATTTGGTGAAGTTGGGTGCCACATAGCCAGGAGGGAATGGTGGCATGTTCAAATTTGTGTCAAAAGGATATAAGTTTAGGTCATATGTCATATGTGACCTCATGTTATATGCTTGTAATTCTTACATTTCCTTTTGCATATCCATCATTTGGGCTTGCATGGCATCAATTATGGGGTTGTTTTTGGCATCAAAAAAGGGAGTGATAGTTATGCCATGAGTCCCCATTTGTTGTGAAGAGAAATTGGTATTCTGTTGTGGGATATGATGTTGTGACATGTATGATGTGTTTTGGTTGGCATGTTGTTGGTGTTGAAAATTTGGATTTGGACCTTGCTGATGAGTGTGAATATGTGATGAATATGTTAGAATATGTCCTCTAACCATTTGAGTTGAGATTCTAGTGAATATGTTTACCATGAAATTTTTTTATGTCCAAATGATGTCATGTGTTGAGTATTGGGGTTGTCTTATTTGAATTGTTGAATTTCCATGACGAATGTTCATGTTCTGCCCTTGGGAGGTATTTGTGTTGAATTGTGATGAAGTATTAATGTTTGGTTGTGGTCCTTGGATAAAAAAACATGGTTTTCTTCCTTCGACAGGATTGAATGATGCACCAATGAAAGGTCTTGATGAGGATGACAATGCAAGACTATATTGTCTAAAGGAGATGACTACTGCTAAAGGATAATGAAGAATAGGATGATAATGTTAACTAAGGAAGTGACCAATGCCAAGTCAAGATGCCAAATGGAGACTATGATGACAATTTTTTGGGATTTTTAAAGATAAAATGTGCAAAATGATGAGTAAGATGATTTGAATGTCTAAAGGTCAAAATGATTTGGAAGAAGCTGTCCAAACTACCCTATGCTTGATATATTTCTTAATTTTGGAGAATCAAAGGACTTGTTTGAAGGACTTAAAATGACAAGGAAAAAATGACAAGTGAGTTTCCCTAACTAGACTTATGAGTTGGAAATGTCTCACAAAATGACAATGACTAAATAAGGTAATCATAACAAAGTCCAATGATAACCTACTTTTAAAAGTCAAGATTTTGCAAAGTGAGGCAAGGTTTCCTAGTCCAAAATCTGAAGATGAAGTGAGGATGCAAGGACTGAAAATGAAGATAATGATGTCCTAAGGATGACACTAGATTATTGCAAGGATAGCCTAGGGGTAATAATGCAACCTAAGAATGCAAATTTTGAGCAATTTTCTGGTCTAGTTTTTGACAGAGTCTTCTAGAAAAAAAAAATGTCTAATGATAATTTGGAAAAATTGGACTTAGTTTCTGGTCTGAGATATGTTTTTCCTTTTTACCAAGTGAATATGTCATTCAGGTCTCAAATGCATCTTAATATGGTGGATGCAGCTCAATTTTATCAAATGTGGCTCAGTAATGTGAATTTGGATTTCTAGGAATCAAATGCGGCTTGACATAGTCAAATGCGGTGTTCTACAAAGAAAATGGGGTGAAACATAGTAGATGTGGCATTATGAGAAGAAATTGTGGTGCAACAGAGCAAATGTGTTGTAGCAGATGTAGTGCAAAAAGCAAAAAGTCTACTTTGTTTACAATTTTGGTCCAAATTTTGAAGTGTTTGATATTGACTGTTTGTTTGCTGATCTAAAAGTGATGTTTTTCTATTGTTTGAATGTCTGAAAACACTTGGCAAGCACAATATTTTGTCTTTTTGAAACAAGTACAATAGAGACAAGCACGATCCTAGGCTAGTCCAGGACAATATTCACTAGATTCCACATGGGTTTCCCCAGCTGCATATTCTTAGCATATGAATCTAGAAGCTTGGCTGCACGGACTCCCCCTTACATTGCACTCACTTCTCAGGCCAACCGAGCTTCTAACCTCCATGAAACTCCTAAGGTAGATTGATCACCTCTACTAAAAATTGTGAAGATGTGGATGCTTTCACACCGACCAGTGCTACGCTAGCAAATAGAAGGATTTTGGCTACTATACAAAGGTGTTTAGTTTCAGAGCCCTGTTCAAGTGGCCATACATGGGGCACAAGATTAATCTCTGATTAGGAGGCACTCCAGCCTAATGAGGTTATGCTCAACAAGGTTTTAGGGAGTACTAATTGGTTCGTATGACACATCCACACTCATAATCCTAGGATTTCCCTTAGGATTCACATTTATATACCAGTTGGGGGTAGCTTGGCTTTAGCTCCATTGCTGGTTTGAGTCACCTTGGGGTGAGCACTTTTTAGCACCAAGGAAGGCCTAATTTCTAGAGTCAATAACCATTTCTCTTACACCCAAGATCACACAAGTGTACAAGGGGGAGGATACTTCGATTATTGAATCAAGGTAAGCACAAAATGGATGGGTCTAGTTTTCTGATCACCTAATTTGCACAAGGTGAGAGCATAATCACCTACCACCCGAAACACAATCAAGCAAAGGAAAAGCAATGTTATTTTTAGTGCACCACTTGAAGTGTTATCTAATCTAGAAATCATCAAGCACAATGTTCCAAAATAAAAGCCTTAGACAATTGAACCTACAAAACCACAAGCTAGTAGTTTACAAATATGTCTTGGACCCATGAAAGACTCAAAGCCACATGCTAAAGGAAGCCATTAGTAACTAGAAAGATCCTAGACTACATATTGTAAAAGAAGAAACAAAATGCTAAAATAAATGAAGTTAAATATGGAAAAATCCAAGAGAAAAATTTCACTAGGAAAATGTGTCATAGTAGAGCGATTATATCATTTTGGGTAACAGATGTGTTGTGGTTCTAGATTTTGGAATTTTTTAGATGAATGTGGCAAATTACAAGACAAATGCATCGTGACCTAGCAAATGTGGCACTATGCAAAGCGTATGCATCACGACAGAGTGAATGCAACATTTTGGACAGTGAATGCATCATGAAAAGTCGAATGCGTCGTTATGCAGATCAAATACATCACGACCGTACCTGTAGTTGCAAAATAGAAAAAGTTGTCTGGAAAAAATAAAAATGCATGATTTGGTGTCAGGTCCACCAATGTAACAAAGGGAAATTATCATAGTGTTAGCAAATCAAATGCATAAACATAAAAACCCAAAGTAGTAATGAAGTGCAAAGAAGAAACATGAAAACAAAATTAAAGACCTCACCAAATGTCTTCAATCTCCATGGCTGACCTCCATTACAAATTTTTAACTTGCTACAAATAGGATGTCTCCCTCATATTTGTGATGAGAAAACTAATGACAATGATAAGACCTAAGCAAATGTTGAAAGATTTGATATAACAACATGCAAATACTATGCTAATCTGCAACTAGTGAGCATGAAACTATGTCTAAATTATGCAAATATGTCTATGACAAGATGAAAAGGATGCAAATGTATGACAAGAGTGCAAGAAATCTAAATAGAATTAGATTTCCTAAAACAAGATTGCATGAGATGAAAAAATGAGACCAAAATTTCCATTTTATAGAAAAAGAAAGTTTGAATGAATGGCCAAGATCAAAAGTTGACAAGTGCCCTAGAATCAATGGACAAGATTCAATTTGACAACCCACAATTAGGGTTAGGGCAACATTAGGGAAAATGAAAAATGAGTGGACAAGATTTATTTTTTAGAAAATCAAATCAAGGGTTGACAATGCATGTGACAAGAGATAAGACTGGCACAAAAAAAAGAGGTGGCTGAAAAATCAAATAATAATAGCAATTAATTTGATTTTTGGGGAAAAAGACTATTTTGAATTAAAATAAATTTAATTCAAAAGGTGGGGACCACATGACAGTAAATAATTAATTCAAATTATTTACTAAAAGAGGGAAATGTCAAATGAGACAATTAAATAATTAAAATAATTATTTAATTAGAAAAGGTGACCAATAATTAAATAAATCTATTTAATTATGAGAAGACTTTCAAATTTAGTGACATATTAAGTAAATAAATAAATAAATAAATAAAATTTATTTATTTAATAACCAGAAGATGAGCAATGAGAAAAAATAAATTAAGAACGGTTTAATATGAGAAGATTCTAGACACTATGACATATTAAATAAATAAATAAAATTTATCTATTTAATAATCAAGAGGAATATGAGGATGAATTAATTGATTTATGGATTATTTAATTAATATTATAGAAGTGGACCAAGGACATAATTAAAATGTCTTAATTATGCTAGGAAGAAATAGTGGTAAAATAGAGCTTCCAAGCCTTGGTCATGTTTATGTGTCTACAATACATCTTTATTAGGTTATTATGAGGTATCCTTGCTTCCACAGAATATACCAAGTTAAAAGGTGACTGCCCAATGACCATTTTAACTATAGTCCTATCCACCCACAATGTGAGTTTCATTTTTGAATCCCATGCCTTCTTATTCCTCTTGATCATCTATTTGATGATCTTCATTAAACTTTTGTTGCTGGATTTTATTTGTCCATTTCCTTGTGGGTGATAAGGAGAT
>VDFB02334400.1:0-36084 GCA_007258455.2 Sequoia sempervirens | reverse complement strand
GAGTAATGATCACAAGGATAAATGATGAATAAAGGACAACAAATGAACAATAAAGGATATAGCATAAATAAAGAACTATAATAGGATAGTTACATAAGACTAAATATGATAGTCTAAAGTCACAAGATGTAATAGGACAGTCACATGTATTTCAATACCAAAGAATTGAAAGGGAATGACGAACTCAGAAAGCCTTCCAAGAACCAGTATGCACCTTCAGTATCTTGTGTTTTCCTAAATGAATCAGATATCAATCATCTTGATACAAGCACATACTACCATGCCTTTAAGCAAAAATAGACATAGTTTAATTTCCCATGCATTAACCCTTCTAGGAAATTTGATGTAGTTTCAGATCTAAGAAAATTTCAGCAGCATAATGACATGTAAATTAACATTTCAAGAATAAGAAACACAAAGAATAGAAGAGAGATAGACAGAAGAGAAGAAAACATGATATACGTGGGGAAAACTCTTTCAGGTTAAAAACCCCACACTCCAAAACATCAAACCAATGTATTAATCTATAACAATAAGGTTATAATACACTTGTAGGATCACAGCCTTAACATGGAGACTACATCTTTCTCTTCTAGAGGAAATCCAATAACACTTCAATACCTACAATCAAACTATGCATTGTACAATGCAAGGAATCCTATTTATAGGAGATACAAGCTTTGAGAGGCTTCTAGAAGAGTTTAGGCATCAAAACCCATGTGGCAATAATATCTCACACCATAGGCACAGTTTGTACATTTGTACAACATTCGCTTACAGTTCTTATAGTTGTCATAACGTGAAAAACATCTCTCTCCAAGCTTGGGCACCTAGTTCATGCTTATAGTGTGTTATGAAAAATTCCTTACAAATGTCATATAGTATGTGTCATAAAAAAATTTCACACTTACAACACATTCAACAAACAAAGAATAAGTAAAACATGACTATCACACTTATTCTTTCACACTTTTGTCATACCCCACCAGGGCACCACACTTTCTCCATTCAAAATATACCTTATGACACATCATAGAATATGTCATAAGATGACACCACTTGTCCTAGGTCCATGATTCCAAGATGGGATGCCTACCTCCACATGTGATGATGTGTCATACAATCACCTCCAACCGAGATGCCACCCAGCCAGTGGGTCCTACTTAATGACATGACATTGTAGGCAATTAATTAAAACAAATAAATTAAATAATTCAATGTTAGGACTCTAAGGTTGAAACACCTTATTCCCAATATTCTCCCACTTGTTGAAGACCTTCCAAGAGTCAAATTAAATCAACAGCCCAGGGCCTCAAGGCCCATAGAGTTGGAACATAATTTTGAAGACAAAGAATCCACCAGAGAACAAGATAAACCATCAGCTAGACCAACAACCAAACCAGGTTGCCCTCATCTAACCGATAAAACCACGAGATCGGAAATAGCACCCATAGAAAATGTTGATCCATCCAACCTACCATACCTCAAAGGTATCCAAAATAACAGTAGAACTTATTTCAGCAACATATCCAACCCATAAACTACAATCAAAGGCTTCATGTGTCAAAACCATCACTAAGAACACACACATCGAGGAACTCCCACTGCATGGGTAATGTCAAATCTGAAAAATATCAAGGCATACCAAGTCTACCAATAACATCATATATCTAGAAAGTGTAAACAACATCATGTAGTACCAAGAAACATCCACAATGATATGCAAAACCTATAAATGAGTAACATGTAAGAGTAACTCTCACCACAAGTCTCCATAGCTCTCCCATGTTCTCCACACTCAACAAAGGAAAGAGATAAAGAAACCTCCATGTCATCACCCAAGAACATAAGCAAAAACACATTATCCAAGTAAAGGTACCAAATTTTTATGCTTAACCTTTCCAATAGTTCCCATCCAAACCTCAAAACCAATGTAATGTGAAACCAAACATCTCCAAAGCTCTCCCATGTTCTCCACACTCAAAAAAGGAAAGAGATAAAGAAACCTCCATGTCATCACCCAAGAACATAAGTGAAAACACATTAACAAAGGGTACCAAATTTTTATGCTTAACCTTTCCAATAGTTTCCATGCAAATCTCAAAACCAATGTAATGTGAAACCAAACATCCAAGAGGATAACCAAGACCAAAGAGAGAAATATTACACATCATATACCTATGGAAAATCCTCTACATACACCTCTAAATGCCAATAATGTCAAGTATGATCTCCTCCACAACACCCCAAAATAAAATCCATAACAACACCCAACCATTCAATCACCAAGATAAAACATAACATATGTATCATGTAATCAACATGGATGTGAGCTTCTCAAGCCAAAGAAGATCAAACTAAATATTCATTCCCATATCAGGAAATAAGCCCAATACATCTGCTAAACTCAACATCAATGAATTTTCTCATAATGTATAAGGAGATAAACATGCCAACATTCCTCAGATGAATCCTCCAAAACCATATATCCTTAGCTTAAGATCCATATGCATGAGAGGAAAAATAATAACATAATACACCTGAAAGGAACAATTGGAAATACCTCTCAAGTAGAGTACTGAGATGACCAAGAGTGGGTAATGAGAATTCCCCTCCAAGATATCTAAGTCATCATGACTCATCCAAGAACACTCTCCTCATAGGTCCATATTGAACTCACGTCCAACCATGGTGTAGGCTCCTCAGACTTCCTACTGAAATCTCATCAAGAGTGACCATCTCAAAATATTCCTCTAAATACAAGCCTCACCTAAGTCTCCAAGTATCCATGAGTACCTGTAACCAACCAATCCATGCCAAACTCCATATGCAACATAGCACCATCATGAAGTAATCAAGAAAATGATTAATGTACCCAATACAAAGAGAACCACCAAGATCAATGTCAAATCTCCAATCATGAAATAAGAACATAAACATGACAGCATGATCTAACCATCTCCTCCTAGGAGATCACATACAACAATGCACACATCCTGGTCTCAAGAGAACAAGTACCATGTCAAACTCTAAACGTGTATCAAGAGTAAACCATGAAATAATACCAAAACACTCTAAACCAAGAAACATCTCCAAACACATGAAGATAACCATCTCCAAATAATGTTCATGCAAATTTGAAAGAACTCTTATGTAGCAATAGGATTTAAGAGCTCCTCCTAGTAACATCTTGCAACACTAAAGAAGATCATCCATCACCAACTGATGAATCCACAGTCATTGTTAGAGCTCCCACTGAATAGTGATACCAAGCTCTCCAAGCATCATGACAACTATCTCCTTAATGAAGATTCTTTATGGTTCTAACACAATAAAATGCAATATCAGAAAAACCAAATAAGTAGAACCAAAATCCCCAAGCCAAGAAGATAAACAACATGTTGACTATCCAAGCACTCAATATCATCCATCATCTCATCTCAAAACAAAATACCAATGCACAAATGACCACCAACAAGGCCAACTAGTGAAATTTGCATCAACACTAAATCAATTTTGTGGATATAGAAAATCCACATCTGAATCATCCCACTGCAACCAATGGGTATCTAATCCACAAACTGCATAACTTGTAGATCCCAAACATTGAAGCATATGAACTCATCATCACATTATTAACATGCAAAACTAAGATATCAAAGAATATAACATGTAGATTTCAAGAATCAAACACTAGATCACCAACAAACCCGATTTTCCAAACAAATCCACTACTAAGTACCATAGTCAAGGAACTAAACAAGCATTCCTGCAAATTTGCAATTGTTTTCATCCAAAAAACTCCAAGAGTCTAAACACAATATTTTCTACAAATCTAAAAACCACAAATTTTTGTTAACATGTAAAACCTGTAAAAATCATCTCCATGTAAATCTAAGACCACTTAAACATCCAAAATAATAGATCACACATATTTCATCTGAACAAGTGAATACTCTAGATCTACACAAACCCACAACTTTTAGAACACAAGGAAACTGTAAAACCTTCAAAGGAAATAGGTTGTCTAGAAGCTTATAAAATATAAAGTATCCCAACTTCACAATCCATAAATCACCAATGGTAAAAAAATATACCAACATCTCCTCAATGAGAAAGTTGCAAACCTCCTCAAAACATGCATGAAGCATACATGCAAACCTGTAACTATATTGCATCTAGATAACTTAAGGAAAACATAATCTGAAAATAAGTTCATCCACAGATCTACAAAAAATCGCAAGTTTTGATTTATCGTGTAAACCTGCAAACCCACCATGTTTTGTAACAAACATGCAAATCCATATCCACTTAACATCTGGAAGACCCTCAAGTTTGTATACAACCATAATAGTTAAACCAAAATAATGGAATATCATGAATATGCATAATCATAGGTTTTTAAACGGAAAATCCATAAAACCCTCAAATCCAAGGAACATGAATATTAGCCATGCAAGCACAAACATCCATTAGGAAGGAGAGGTCCAGGAACTTCTAAGCCCATTTGCAGGCCAATTCCACCACCAACATGTACATGCATCTGAGAGAGAACTAGGTTATTCTAGAAGCTTCCAGATCATCCAATTATCAACTCCATAGCCTACATGCATTTAAGGTTAATAAAGCAATGCCTTCCAATGTAAGGAATTAAAAACAAACACCAAAAATAGGCACACCAAACTGAAGTAATAACAACACGAGTCTCTTCATATGACCAGAGAGTCCATCTCAAACATCCAATATGAAAACTCTACTACAGATAACCACAGAATGAAAAATAACCACCATGCATGAGGGTTATTCAATTGTCAAATCAGGAGCTCCAAATCAATAACATATCAAATGTAACCACATGACCAACTCCATAAAAGGTCTATCTTTTCCATTCTTCACAATGCCTATTGTTTCCAAAAAACAAGATCAACTACGAAACTTCCACTTAGTCAAGGATTAATAATTGTCCAATTCCTTCAAAACAAATTCCCTCAATCTTTCCAAGCTAAGAAATCACAATAGAAGAAATATCCAAAACCCCAAACACCACATGCATCACCATGCGAGCATATGCAAGTGACATGCAAGTTCGTAACTAAGCTCTGATACCAAATGAAAGGGAATGACAAACTCAGAAAGCCTTCCAAGAACCAGTATGCACCTTCAGTATCTTGTGTTTTCCTAAACGAATCAGATATCAATCATCTTTATACAAGCACATACTACCATGCCTTAAAGAAGAAATAGACATAGTTTAATTTCCCATGCATTAATCCTTCTAGGAAATTTGATGTGGTTTCAGATCTAAGAAAATTTCAGTAGCATAACGACATGTAAATTAACATTTCAAGAATGAGAAACACAAATAACATAAGAGAGATAGACAGAAGAGAAGAAAACACGATATACGTGGGAAAACCCTTTCAGGTAAAAAACCTCACACTCCAAAGCATTGAACCAATGTATTAATGTGTAACAATAAGGTTACAATACACTTGCAGGCTCACAACCTTAACATGGAGACTACATCTTGCTCTTCTAGAGGAAATCCAACAACACTTCAATACCTGCAATCAAACTATGCATTCTATAATGCAAGGCATCCTATTTATAGGAGATACAAGCTTTGAGAGGCTTCTAGAAGAGTTTAGGCATCTAAACCCATGTGGCAATAATATCTCACACCATAGGCATGATTTGGACATTTTTACAACATTCTCTTACAACTCTTACAATTGTCATAATGTGCAAAACGTCTCTCTCCAAGCCTAGGCACCTAGTTCATGATTATAGTGTGTTATGAAAAATTCCTTACAAATGTCATATAACATGTGCCATAAAATTTTGTCACATTTACAACACATTCAATAAACATTTAGAATAAGTCAAACATGACTATCACACTTATTCTTTCACACTTTTTTCATACCCCACCAAGGCACCACAGTTTCTCCATTCAAAATATACCTTATGACGCATCATAGAATATGTCATAAGATGACACCACTTGTCCTAGGTCCATGATTCCAAGATGGGATGCCTACCTCCACATGTGATGAAGATGTGTCATATAGTCACCTCCAACGGGGATTCCACCCAGCCAGTGGGTCCCACTTAATGACATGACATTGCAGGTAATCAATTAAAACAAATAAATACAATAATACATTAAATAATTCAATGTTAGGACTCTAAGGTTGAAACACCTTATTCCCAACAAGAATTCTTCAAGGGATAATTGTGGAAGATGATTTTTTATGAGGAGATACTTTATATGTTTTCAACCAAGATACCTCAAGGTAAAGAGTGCATAACAGTCATGAATGTGGTGGAAATCACATGAACTCCAATGCTACAAGATAGTCTCATAGGAGAAGCAACAAATTTAGTACAATGGTATAAGAGGAGCATGTATAGTTTATTATTAAAGGATAGTTTAGAGTGGCAGTGCCCTTTTAATGATCATATTCATAGAGGATAGTCCTTGTGAAGGGATAGAAAGAGGGCATATATTTCTAAATGATAAGTGGATAGTACCTTGTCTATGGAGTAGATTCCATTGAAGATAATTGATAGAAGATGACAATATACAATCAAGAAAGCAAGAGAGCAGTCCTCTATGATGTCAAGCACTTCAAGAGTATAAATGAAATTCTACATCCATAACATGAATGCAATAACATAGTCATAATGATAAGTATAGTCAACATAGGACAAGGGTAGTAATAAGATCAATATCCCAAGCAACATTCATGAGCCCAACAACGAGCAGAGAGATGGTATGCTACAAGCTAGTTATGATAGTTAGGAGGATAAGAGTTAAACGGTATGCTACAAGCTAGTGATGCCACTAACCTATATTTTTGGAGGTCAACAACATGAACAAATAAAACTCATAGATGATGAAGTGCATAAAAACCTAAAATTAAATTAATTAAAAATTACAAAGCATACTTACAAACTATCTAGAACCTTCAAGTCATTAAACATTATTCAATTATGAAATACAATTTTTTTATTTTAAAATTATAAATAATTTGTATTACCTAAGTGAAACTTCAATGACCACCTCCACTGGTAGGTGTTGTCATCGAAGCTCCAAGATTAACCTATTCAACATCCAAAATTAGATATAAGAATACCATTCATATAATGTTTAGCTATATTCACGTGCAATATTTATAATTCTTTACTAGTTACATACCTCTACAATACATGTGGTCGTGTAATATGGAGGTGGAGGATCGTTGAAAACAAAGTGAATGCTATGACCCTGAAATTTCATTATAATCATTCAACTAATTTAGTTAATCTTGCACTTTAAAAATGAAATTTAATAAATTCAATTCAATGAACTTGCTAACATTTACTTGACTATCAAGAACGATGCCTCATTAAGGAGGGCATTTGTCATCACCATCTGATTATCTATGGATGTTCCCTGGGCACCTACATCCTGACTATCCACAAGATCATAAACACATAGTGACCCACAAGACTAACAATGATGAGTTGGAATTCTACTCTTGAAGACTCGCCTAGCTCACCTTGTACTAGAGGACTGGTATGTTGTATGAGGCTTTGGGTGAGGTTCAACTAATCAATTGCAATGTATCGACCTTAGCACTCTCCTTCACAACAGAAGGGATAGTCACATGCTCATACATTGGTCTAGCGAGTGCTCGTCTCATTGGTCACTATGCATTGATATGTGCCCCCACTCTATCTTGTGTAGAGCCCCCACCTCTACCTTGGAAGTCCCGCATGTCAAAATAGTTTGGGATTTTATTGAGGAAAAAATCATAGTGTAGTTTCCTCAAAAAATATTGTGGCACCTCATTGTTGTTGCATGGAGGATGGTCAAAAACCATCCACCACCTCCTCCAAATATTGTTCTTTATCCCTTGGTGGTTGCACCAATGGATAGGGAACCTCTTGTTTGAAGGATGTAAGGGTCAATTCATTCTAGGGTTCGTGAATAGTGCACACAAGTCAAATTTTGTAATTTTTTCATCTTTAACTTTTTTATAGGATAATTTATCTACATAAAATATTATCTGACCAACAACTTATTTTCTTGCTAATTGAATCTACATGTGATATTATTGATTCAAGTGATTGAGCAAGTGTGGAACTCTATGTGAGGTTGTGCCTGCAGGATCTCTCAACCTTGCAATTAACTCCTTAATTTGTTTTTTGTTATTTTCAATTTGCCCCATTAATTTTTTTTGAGTTCCTGGAGCATGTTGAGGAATTTTTGAAGGTTTTTGTTGGGGTTTTTCTTTAGGAGGATTTCCAACATGAGGTGAATTAGGATTTTGAGGAGGAGAAGGAGGTGCAATATCATTTCTTGAAAATTAAATAAATTTACATCAAAAAACATATTAAATCTGCCTATTTAATACCAAATTCATACAAAAAAACAACTTACTCCTTTGACCTCCCTGACATCATGGTGACATTTTGACAAAAATTTGGCGAAGAAATGGAGTGACTTGAGCCTTCCTGGAATGCAAGTGCATTTTTGAGGGTTTGTAGGCTGTGGAGGAAATTGGAAACAACAAAAAATGGAATGAAATGAACTTTCTTTTTTTTGTTTAAATAAGTTAGAACACACTCGCATTATAATATGGGTGTGTTTTAGCCTTGTAGTGGCCAAGCTAAGGCTCATTCACTCCAAGACATAATGTGAGTGTGTTATAACATGCTCACGTTTTGGATTTTTCAAAAAAATTAAAAGGGTTAGCCACTTTTTGGCCCCCATCTTTCTACACCCACCCATATCTATAAGATTATAATCATTTCAAATCGATATCATTCCAAGAAATCTTGTCAAGTATTAACCAATAGATTAGATATTTTTTTTAATCACCAAGTTATTGATTAGGTGATGTAAGAGCATACGACAATTGCATGATATCAATTATAATTTAAAATCTAATGTAACTGAATATACAAATGAATATGTCATCGTTAACTAAAACTTTTAAATCGATAGTTATAAATATTCAATCATTTATCTATGAATGTCAAATCAATATCTTTAGCATCTAATTCTACTAGAAAATAATTATACCAACAAAATCAAAATAGAGTTATTTATACAAATGATAAACCAAAATATCGAAATAAAACTAATCAATGGATGCCCAAAAACTATATCCAAAATGATAATAACTATAAAAATCAGCATTACCTAAACTCAACTTATACAATATTAAACAAAATAATATGATAATCCAAAACTATCCTAATTGATACTAACTTAATTATATTACAACACGATAACCAATTATCAAAACGATTGTAACAAAACTAGATCCCAAATTATCAATACAATAACAACTTGACAACTATCCAAGTGTTAACTATAACATGAAATTACTAATAGATATCCTTGATAATTAAGCAAAAAAACATGAATATTGAGTCAACAATAAATCATTTTAAATGAATATAAAATCCAAACCTAATCAATACTAAGCAATACAACTCACTAACTTTTGTATTCAATACTAATCTATTCAATGACTAAATAATATCAAAATGAAAATCGCTTGGTTATATTACAAATGATCTTAGAACTACATTATGAAATCAAAACAACTTATCAATACAAATTATTTATATTAATGGAGAATTATTCAAAATAATGAATTTTAAATAGATACTATAACTCCCAAATGATTATTGAAGATGATTCCCTACATACAAGTCAATATCAAACCAGTAATTAGGTTATATACCTTGCAAGTAAATTTCAACTATTGATTAACAAAGTTATACTATTTACTAACAAATATTATACTGCATAAGTGAATATTAAAGTATTGATTAATAAAGATTATATTTTGTAAATAATTTTAAAATATTAATTAGTGAGATTGTATTCTATGACAATTTTTTTAAAATAAATTCCCGACCGTTAATTAAATAAATAATAAACTATTGATTTAATAAATGTTAAACCATACAAATAAATATCAACTGGTGATAGATGAACTCTATATTAACAAGTGCCACGTAGTGGCTAGTACTTGCCTTAATAGTATTGTAATTATTGTTTTTTAGATTTGATAAAAATTAAATGTAATTTTTATTAATGTGAATAAAAATAAATGTAAGTTTTGTTAATTATAGTGTTTTAGTATTGTTAGTTAGTTATCTTAATGAACTAACCCTAACCCTAACTCTAATTCTATCTATAACCTTAACCCTAACCCTATCCCTAACTCTAATCCTAACAATAAATTTTAAACCATTATCTTGATCCTAGACCTATCTCTAAGTTTAACTATGATCGTAACACCATCCATAACTATAAACCTTTTTTTTATCACTAAATTTTAAATAAATAACATATTTAATAAATGTTATATTACAAATTATTATATATTAAATAAATTTTATAAATAAAATAAATATAATATATCCTAAAAATCATTAAAAGTTAGATATTACATGTTGGTAATGTTTCTTCTCTTTTTATTAATATAAAATTGTTATATATTAAAATGATTATTTATTACAAGTTTTAAATTTTTAGTTTATTATATATATATATATATATTAAAAAATAGAATATATTATACTAAATTATCAGATTTGATTTGTAGTAGACACAAGTGCAACTATATCTTTTCATTCAAATCAATCATTGTTAAATATTAACGAATCGATGATTATAGATGGTATGATCTTTTCAAAGTCTATGAATAATAGAGCAAACACTTCTAGATTAAACTATGTATGCTATTTTGAATTTATGTTTCAAACCACATTAAATGATTCATCGTAAGAAGAGGATAATGAAGAATATGATTGTAGAAATGACCTTAAGAAGAGTTAAGTGGTGGGAGAGGGTAGCGAGGGAGGAGATTGGAAAATGAAGCAAAAGTAAAAATAGGCAAAAAAATGATGAAAACATAATAGAAGAATGAATAATATAGTGATATGATATAACACAAATAAATGGATCAAAAAAGGTTAAATTTAAATGTCTCAAACAATGAATAAATAACTCTAATGACCTTACCCTAACCCTAACTCAATGATTCATCATAGGAAGAGGATAATGAAGAATATGATTGTAGAAATGACCTTAAGAAGAGTTAAGTGGTGGGAGAGGGTAGGGAGGGAGGAGATTGAAATATGAAGTAAAAGTGAAAATAGGGAAAAAATGATGAAGACGCAACAAAAGAATGAATAATATATTAATATCATATAACACAAATAAATGGATCAAAAAAGGTTAAAAGTTAAATGTCTCAAACAATGAATAAATAACTCTAATTGCCTTACCCTAACCCTAACTCAATGATTCATCATAGGAAGAGGATAATGAAAAATATGATTGTAGAAATGACCTTAAGAAGAGTTAAGTGGTGGGAGAGGGTAGGGAGGGAGTAGATTGAAAAATGAAGTAAAAGTGAAAATTGGCGAAAAGTCATGAAGACATAACAAAAGAATGAATAATATAATAATATGATATAACACAAATAAATGGATCAAAAAAGGCTAAAGGTTAAATGTCTCAAACAGTGAATAAATAATTATAAAAGAATTATAAAGATGAATTATATAACAAAATGATTGAGGAACAATTACCAAAATTATTTTTTAAAATGAAGGAAGATATAAAGGAAAATATACTAAAACTTAAAACAATAATAATTTAACCAAAGAAAAAAGAAAAAATATGAGATTATATATAATATAAATTAATAAATTAATAAATGATTCAATTAAAATAAAAAAAAATAGATGGTTAAAATACAATAGATTATAATATATAACCTATAATATATATTAATATAGGTAAATATAGATTAAAGGAGAACCTACAAAATAAAATAACCTATCATATATATTAATATAAATATTTAATATAAATTAATATGCTACCTACACAATGCAGATTAACTTATTTATCTACAAAATATTACTTCAATAACATAAGATATAAATAGAAATAATATATAAAAATTCTACATCAATATAAGTTACATATATAAATTAATATTATCTATATTAAGATAGGTTGTATATTATATATAATAAAGATCTAAAATAATATAGGTTATCTTATATACCTATATATTATAGGTTATAATTTTTTTGAAGAACCTATTATATAAATTAATATAAAAATATACATGATGAAAAAAAATTATTAATGAAAAGAAGAAGAGAGCATATAATAATTAAATT
Source organism: Sequoia sempervirens (assembly GCA_007258455.2). NCBI lineage: Eukaryota > Viridiplantae > Streptophyta > Pinopsida > Cupressales > Cupressaceae > Sequoia > Sequoia sempervirens. The sequence continues at coordinate 23,877 of VDFB02334400.1, read as the reverse complement.
ATACCATAAAATATTTAAAACATAGATAATAAATATATTAGTCAAATGGAAAGAATAATACAATTTTTATTTTATTTTATTATTTTAATAGTGTGAATCCAAATCTCTATAAAATAGTTAATTGATTTTTGTGATAATAAAAATAACAATTATATTCTTAAAAAAAATCAAAATAAATAACATTTATTTATTTTAGAAAGATTTAATGAAATGACTTTATAAAGCAAAAAATAAAAAATCATTCTTTAAAAAAATATTTACCTTGCTTTCCCTACAAAAGGGTCAATAACACACATAACTTTTTAACCAATCATATGCACAAGAAATAATTTTTATAATTTGTTAAGTTAAATATTTTACAAGTTGACTTTACAAAATTGAATTTTATTTTATTTTTTTTAAATATTGTTTTTGATTGGTTGAAAACTAAATTATTAATAACTAGTTAACTAAAAAATTCAAACTCTCATTACAATAGTACTATGCCAATGGCAAGTACTAATAAATAACAAACTATAACTATCAAATATCCAAAACAACTAAATTAGATGCTATGTATTACTTAAATGAATATCAATTTAATAACTATGTGATAAATAAAAAAATAAAACAACTATCAATTATCAATAGATTAGCATGCAATATCAATTGAATACCAACCAGACATGCATGCAAAACACAAATGGGCAAGAAAGGCACATGAACTGTTTAACAGAATGCCACAGAGTGATGTCATCTCATAGAATGCAAGGTTTGTGAGATATGCACAAAATGGATTTGTTGAAAAGGCTTTAAAAAATTTCAAGCAATTGCGATTGGCAGGTGCAAACTAATTCCCATGAACCTTTGCTAACATTCTGCCTACCTACGCCGAACTGACTTTGGAACATAACATGGGCATCCCTCAAAGCATAAGGGATAGATGAATTTTGCCAAAAGTTGTATTTGCAACAATCCTGATAAATATGTATGCAAAAACGTCAAAGCATATACAAGTCGTGTGAGCAATTCTAAACTCACTTCTAAAACTCTAAACTAAATTCCTCAACCTTTCCTATCATTTGAACATCCATCAAGCGACCTCCATATATGTGTACATGTAAGGCATGGAATCAAAATCAAGAAACACAAACTGTAGACAGATTGCCCCAAAGAAGATCACAACATTTACAAACAACAACTTAATATGTAGGTTTTAGGGAAAACTAAAATACATAAATATTCTCAAGGGAAAATTAATTGTATAACATGCAAATTCTGAGATATTTCCAAACTAGATTAAATCTGGATCAATACTGTGTTACCTGTGTTTTTTTGGGTCAATGGCATACCCTTCCGATCTCCCCAATTCTTGTTAATCTCCCCGCCCCCCTACCCCTTATTTCCTCCCTGTATGTCATTTTCAGCTCCTACTAGGGGAGAGGACCTAGTAGTTGAGCACCCCAACTTCGTGCTTCTACGTGGAAATTTTAGAAAAATCTCAATTTTTTATAGCAGCTTGCTTGGCAACGCCCCTGCTTACAGCTAAGGTTTCATCGCCACATCAGCATGTCTTTTGTCGAGGTGTCCAAAAAGGTCCAAAAAAAAGGTGAGACTGATACTTGTGCACTAAATCATGTTTTATTGGTGTGTTGATGAGGCATCACATGATTTGTTGCTTTTTAGATCTAAGGAATACATATTATTCAATTATTGGTAGTTATCATCATCTAAGGAAGGATGCTCACTCAAATCACCTAACAGTGGGTTCTCCTCCTTCAGAAGTTTCTTCTGAGGATGATGACCCTATTGTTTCTTCTCAGGAACCTATTTCTACTCCTATTCCGGCTAACCTTTCTGTGGAGCCACTGTTGGCTCAATCTGCTAACGTTGTTTTGTCTGAGCCTGCCTGAACTTCATTGATTGTTATTGATGATCCTTTGCTCATTCCTATTTCCTCCCCTGCGCTGTCGTCTCCCCTGATGTGTGGTGGCTCTTTGCCCTTAGTGGCTTTGGTTGATCCGCTTCTCTCGCCTCGATCGGTGGACTTGGACTCAGAGTCTTCTTGGTCTATTGTGTTGAGAAAGAAGGGACTCCCTAGATCTATCGCAACCTCGCAGCCTCACGTTAAGGGAGTCAGATTGGTCCCCTCAAATTCTGGGGTTGTCTAAGTCTTAGTTTGTGTTCCAATAGTTGTCTGTTAGTCGTTTCTGTGTGTGGTTTGTCCTCCTTTCCTAGTTCATTCCTAGTTTGAACTAGCTTCTTTTTATGGCCCTTTGGGCTTTCTGTGTAAAGGGTACATCACCCTATAAATGTTGCTTATCTTATCAAAAACAACTTTAAAGTCACAACTATTAGTTCAATGTTGTTAAAAATATTGGGCATTAAATCAGCAAATACTATAACAACTATTGAAACATGCTCAACTACCGGGTCCTTTCGCCTAAGGCATTCCTCTATGAAAGCATTTTTCCACTACTTTTATGGTGTTCCTCCCCCTTTTTTCCCAACTGCCATACTTAATGATTCATTTCCCAAAATCTAGTGCCCATGATTCTTTAACTCCCACTCCCTCAGCTATTTTTAGTCTCTGTTATGGAAATGGCTCAACTCCCCTTCATGCATTGTGGTTACAAACATAAATAATAAAATAAAATAAAAATATAACCAAAGAATGTAGAAATGCTGATGTTAATATTAGATAAGTTATAAATCCTTTTGAGTAATTAAATTAGCAAGAATAACAATTTATATAATTGACTTTCAAAATATTAGTTATTGCACTATCTTTTGACAATAGCTGATAGGTGTAGTCTCATAAATTTCACACTAGATTTTGCTCCCTCCTATGTGCATGGACCTAATCATGTTTCTAATTTCCTAAATTATGCATTCCATGACCCATTTAATCATTTATCAAGGAATCAAATGTATAAAACCGAAGTAGGCATTTAATATTTTTCCTCTGATACTTAACATCTCAAAAAATAGGGTTCGAACAAGGGCACCCTAGACGGCCTATATTGTCTCCAAATTTTAATGTTCGGGCTGACAATTTATTATTTGAATTTCAAATGTTAAATGTCAGCTATCGAGATTTATTTTGCGGTAAATTAAATTAATTGCATATAAATACCTAGTCATCTCATCATTTGAAAACAATCTAGCGAGAATTGGAAATATTGGTGATCAAGCACTTTTTAAGCAATTATCACCAAGTCAAGAGCAATCAAGAGCAATATTATTGCAACATTTCATTGTCAAAGCATCATGTCAAGTTTTATGAGAGTTTTTTCATGCTTATGCATACATTTTGTTTGTAAGGACTAATACTTGTAGGTCTTCAAAGCAATTCAAGCCAAATTGCAATCAAGCTTTGAGGAGATGTGCATAACTTGAGTCCTTCAAGGAAATAGGAATTGAGTGGTGAATTGCATCCAATTGTTGATTCATCATTTATTTATCGTTTAGCCTCTATCCCTCAAAAGGATAAGCTCTATTTCATCAATTTTGTCATTGTGGATGTGGAAACACAACCACAAGGTTTGATTGAGGCAAGCCCCTATATGGCACAACCCTTCCTCTCTCTTTGAATGTGTAGGTTATAGATTTGAAGAATATTGGAAGAATATTGAAGACTATTTTTTTATTGTTGCATTCAAACCCTATAACTTGATTAGATACAAAAACTCAATTATCTGAACAACTCACAAAGATCCGGCAATGAGATATGGAAGGAAGAAGTCTCTGACCGAATGCCTAGGGACTACGAAAGAAGATTTCAATTTCATTCATCTAAACAAGGGAACCCTAGGCGACCTTGTCTAGTCAACTCAAGTCAAAATTTGAATCACAGGTGCACACAAGTTTGTGCAATCTGTTTCTAATCATTAAATTTGTCTGTCTTTTATGTTTTCACATCAAAGTAGTGTATTTTCATTGTTAGCTAGTTGCATCATTGCATTTCATGAAAAATACATTTCAAACCCTCGAAAGAATTCAGATCAAGGTTAATTAACTGACCTTTCAAGTTGCAAGTCAATCTCATTCCCTTGCTCGTCTCAACTCTAATGATATGTTAGTAAAAGGTGACTAAAATCCTAGTGAAACCCTAGGGTTTCACTTTTCCAACATATCATTTTGGTGAACCCGACACATTAACATTACAAACCTTATGATCTAAAGCATACCATCTTAGATCTAAGATTAGCATTGTGTTGTTTAGACATCCATTATAGCATAAAAAAGAAAGCATAAAAATCTAAAAATTTGCATATCATATTGCATCATAGGTTGCAATAGGGTTAATTTTAGTCATCATAGATAAAATCTACATCTTAACTGCATTTAGAAATCTGCATTAGGTCATTTTAGATCTGAAATCAAATCTGAAATTTTTCATTGCATTCATTTAGGCATTTTGCATATAGTCAAAAAAGTGAAAATTTGCATTGTTGTTTTGAAAAAAAGATATCAAAATCATCACTTTCATATTTTTGCACAATAGGATCAAGCAATTGTTGAATTTTACATCTCAACGTAGCATTTGGAATTGTATTGTATTGTTTGAACATTTTAAAAATTAGTTATACACTTGCATTTTGCATTGCATAATCACAAATTGGACAAATTCTGGAAAAATATTCAGTCACACTTGCGCAATCACAGAGAAGAAACATTAAATAATATTACAAAAACTCAAAATTTGAAATTAGCATGAAACTTTGCTAGACAAGGGTACTTGGGCGGCCTTGTCCAACTAGTTTTGGCTCAAATTTTTACCAAACCTCTATCTTTGTGTTTTATGTGTGTTTCTACTCTCTGATTTTGAGCCTTGTATGTTTTACTATAACTATTTTGCACCTTCTAGTGTTTTGAAGCTCATATGAGCTTTACGACCTAGTGTCTTATTGCCAATACTCTAGTGAGACGTAGTTGCAGACTTATGGCATCTCGTGTTGTTATTACATCCATTGTAGATCCTGAGTCCTCTAACTGTTTCATGCAAGGTATTGTCAATACCCAACCCATTTTGGGCTCCATTCCTAATCCTACCATACCAATGACAACTTCACAATCAAAAATTTTTATGTATATTGAGATTGTTGTTGCCTATGTTCCTTATGAAAAATTAAGATGATGGAAAAAGACTTAGAGGGACTTCAAGACTACTAAAGCACTAAATATTTGGTAGGACGAACGGTGCCTATTGTAGACAACCTTAGGAAGTTGATCAATGATTCTCAAGGAATAGAGGTTTTGCATAGTCTAGCTCATATAGTAGATGCTAACATCCCTACAATAGCTAGTTGCACCTAAGCCTTGGAAAATGCTCAAAACCAAGGAGGAAAACAAGTTTCCCTCCCCACAACTATACCTTCTATTCCTACATTTACATTGTCAACCGTAGATTCAACAATACAACACACCAATGGTCTAACTCCAAGCTTAGGGATTCCTAGTGGGAATCCTTATAGTTTTGTGGCATCACACAAACATCTCAATATTCGTCACCTCTCATAAACATGAAACACAGTGGCCCACCAAACATTTATAGAATCCCACCATATTCACCAAACTCTCAAAACATGTCAAGCAATTATTCGATCATAAACCAACTATTGCAAAATGTGACATCACTTCAACAACAAATCTCCACTTCGAATCAAACTCAAAATGGAAAACCACTGTAATATCTTAAAAGGATCTCATTGTAAATTGAAATCTTGAAAACACCCATGCCTCAAAACATAGAATACCTCGATTTGAGAAGTATAATGGTAAAGGAGATCCTAATAGTCATGTATCAGCTTTTACTTTATTGTGTAGTGACTTCATTTTTTAAGATAAACTCCTAGCTAAGCTCTTTCCTAGATCATTGAAAGATATGGCCTTGGAATGGTTTTTCTCATTTTTGAACAACTCCATAAATTCATTCAATGAATTTTTTGATGTGTTTCTCCAACACTTTCAGGAAAGCATTGGTCCTGAAGTAACGTTAATTGATTTAGTGCATTGAAAACTAGGACCTAAGGAAAAGGTAACAGACTTTATAGGATGATATCAATCGCTTTAGTCACAAATCTCCTATAGTCTTCATGATGTTGATGTTCATAGGGTGTTCATAGGAAATTTGCAAGCTATCATTAAAGGGATTAGATATTGTTGATGAAGTATCCATCTTTTACACACTTGTGTACAACTCTTCGTGATTATCAGATATCTATTAGTTAGTATGAAGAACACCTTCATTGAATCCTATTGATCAATCTGAATATGTACCTCAAAACAATTATCAACCATTCAAGAAGAAAAATAAGAACTTTATCAAGATAAACACACCTCAAATAGCTAATAACATTGAACCACAGGTTGCAGCCGTAAGCTCAACTCCTTATCAATTTACCCAATTTCCCGACTCTCTCCATGTGATCATATTACAATTGTTAAGTAAGAACCTAATCCTATTACCTCTGATTAGACCCGTGGACACGACTAAACCTTTACCTGCAAACTTTAACTCAAAAGCATTTTGCCAATATCATCGTGCATCTAGACACGATACCGAATTATGTATGTGTCTTAAACATCAAGTTCAAGGCCTCATAGATTCTAATCACATCTAGTTGGCCGATGTTAATTATAAAGGAAACAAGTATGTAGCTCCACCCAATCAAAATTTGCAATTTTTTGCAAATCCCATGCCAAATCATACATCCAACTTTGTGCAAGCTTGTGATGATATGAATGATGATAATGATCTAGTTGATGTTGTTAATGCAATAAATGTCCAATCTCATAAGGGTTGAACCATTATGTTGCCTCACATTTATTTCACGCATATCGATGCATCTATACATGCACCAAATGGTCCTCTCTATATCATCAGACATATTAATGTCAAACCTACACCAGGGATACCCATTGATCCCATGTGTCTAGAGAATGTGATCACTCAGGAATTTGTGTTTGTGCATGAACTCTATCAAGATTCATATGAACAACCAAAAGCATGGTTAAAAAATCATGTTGATTTTTCTTTCCCTGTGATAGGTTCAATAACTCTTCCACTTAAAGTTTGATCAAAATAGCTAGATGTATCATTCACCATCATCCCAACATCAGACAAATTATGTGTGAAGCTAGGATTTCCATGGCTATGCTCCATGAATGGCATCCCGTCAATGATCCACAAGTGTATAAAGTTCCCATTTGAGAACCAAATATATACAATTCATCATAGTGGATTTAAACCTTTGGTTTCTCATAGAAACTTTTCACTAGACTCCTTTTGGCCTCAACCTATGGAGCCCATCAAGCCTCATGAAGATTTATTTTTCATGTCATACCAAGAATTTAAGGCAAAGCACCTAACAGAATTATCCCTTAGCACTATCACACCTGAGAATGATAGGTCTATGGTTGTTCCTCCCACCCCACATGTTGTGGATGAACCCATGTCCGAGGAAAATACTCTTCCAAGTACACAAGGCATTTGTGTTGCAATTCCTCTGCCGATATCATATAAGAGACCAAGAGATAACCGCATGATTACATTTGTGCCTTCAAAAGAGATAAATTTATAGACCTAAGGAGACATTGGTTCCCCAACCCCCGTTGGTCCCTTCAGTTCCTCCCTTCGACTTTTAGTGGAGAAACCCACTCTTACCCCTTCATAGGTCGAAAACCGTACAAGAAGAAATAGAAGTGCTAAGGATCGTAGACATATACATCATGCTATTGCTCGGCAATTGGATAAAAAGACATTGCCTGATGATCAAATGCCTACGTAATCAAACCATGATGAATTACCTTCACCTAAACATGACATTGAACCTTACATGTCCCAACCAAAACAAAATGAAACAAGAACATATAACTAACATTGTCATTGAACCACCCATTATGATAAATTTAGATGATGAGGATGAAAATGTTAAGATTGATGAACAAGTGCATAATGAACTATATTTGTTGGTCTTAAAATCTATGGATTTAGATGGGCACAACTGTGGTAATCCTCCTAATGAGAGTGATTCACTACGTGTTGAACTTGGTGATGCTCCTAGTATACCACTCGTTATAGTCCCTTTGGCTATTTGTTTTCCTTCCTTATATGATGAGAAAGATTGTTTTCTCTAGATTGACTCACATGTGTGGTACCCTTTGTGTTTGCTTTAAGTCTTATTTGTGTTTCCTTGCACATGATATGATCTATCGTGTTGTGTTGCTTGATGTATCTTTGTATTTGTTAGTTTTCTTTGGATGAGCCTTGTTGCTTTGTCGACACAAGGATACAAAGAAAATGAATCTATTGTGAGATTCATCTATTTGTATCTTCATTCGTCTCTATGTCATAAACATTGGTTTTTGTCTTGTGTTTTCCTTTTTGGGGACGACGCAAGGCATTGAGACATTTAGGTCTCTTCCATGTTGACCCAAAAAAAAATTTCTCTATGTGTCATTCTTCTATTGTGTTTGTAGTTCCACGAGTATCCAGAGGAATGATGTCAATTCCAAGCTCACTTATATTATTGTAGCAAAGATGTATACTAACCCCGGATCTGTGGATCCGTTATGTGATCATCTTTGTGTTGTTTGTGGCATTTGCATTGGGGGAAACCCCTCATTATGTGTTAGATTTATTTGGATATGTATCATTGGCATAGGGCTTTCCAAATAAGCTCTCATGACCTTATCATATTACATTTATCATTTTCTACCTTAAGCAATTGCTCACAGCATGGTGTTTAGCAATTACTTTATGGTGAGGCATACATTCCATTATGTGCTTCACTTTGTTCACACACGTTGGACTTAGTGATGTGTTGGCTTAAGCATATTTTATCATTTGTGTAGCACCTTATCAAAGTTATTGGGACTATAACCCTTGGTATGGTTGACATGGGTACACACCTAGTGAAAACTGGTCCTCTCTAGTCCTTGTGTGTTTCTCATTTTGCTATTATTTTTGAAGGCTCGCCTAGTGAATGTTGGACTTCACTAGCCCATGGTGTCTTTGATTTATGATTCACCTAGCAAATATCATACTTTGTTAGCCCATGAGTCATGAACACCTTTGGGTATGGATCCTAGTAAGATTCATGTGGAGCTTGCTAGTTTGTGATTGTCATACCCTCATTTTGCATTATGTTGCGCATTGTGTTTTTGTCATGTATGCTTTGCTCTGTCATGTTGCATTTCATACATGTGTGTTCCTTTGTCCTTATGTTGGTTTTTCATGGAATCTTGAATCTTGGGGGTTTGTGCACTCCCCCTAGATTCATTGCCATCATATCTCTTCAACATTTGGATAATTGAACCCCTCTTGACATATTTCTCTTTAGTGAGTCTGAATGTAAGTTCATATTCTCACTAAAATGGGCGCTTAATGTAGCGTCGTGAATTGTCACCTAAGACAATTTCACACTAGATATTGCCTCTTATGTGCATGGACCTAATCATGTTTCTAATTTCCTAAATTATGCATTTCATGGCCCATTTAATCATTTATCAAGGAATCAAATGTATAAAACCGAAGTATGCATTTAATATTTTGTCCCCAATACTTAACATCCTGAAAAATAGGGCCTAGACAAGGGCGCCTTGGGCGGCCTTGTCCTCCTATTTTGGCTCCAAATTTTAATATGTCAAGACTAGCAATTTATTATTTGAATTTCAAATGTTAAATGTTGGTTGTTGGGATTTAATTTGTGAGAAAATAGATTAATTGCATATAAATACCTAGTTATCTCATCATTTGAAAACTATCTAGCAAGAAGAGGAAATATTGGTCATCAAGCACTTTTTTTAAGCAATTATTATCAAGTCAAGAGCAAGATTATTGCAGAATTTCATTTTCAAAGCATTATGTCAAGTTTTATGTGAGTGTGTTCATGTTTATGCATACATTTTGTTTGTGAGGACTAACACTTGTAGGTCTTCAAAGCAAGCCAAGCCAAACTGCAATCAAGCCTTGAGATGTCCATAACTTCAGTCCTTCAAGGAAATCGAAATTGAGTGGTGAGTTGCATCCAATTGTTGATTTATCATGCATTTATCTTTCAGTCTTTATCCCTCAAAAGGATAAGCTCTCTTTCATCAATTTTGCCATTGTGGAGGTGGAAACACCAACATGAGGTTTGACCGAGGCAAGCCCCTATATGGCACAACCCTTCCTCTCTCTTTGAATGTGCAGGTTACAAATTTGAAGAAGATTGGAAGAGGATTGAAGACTATCTGTTCAATGTTGCATTCAAACCACACAACTTGACAAGATACGGAAACTCAATTATCTCAGCAACCGACGAAGATCAGATAGTGAGATCTGGAAGGAAGAAGCCTCTAACCGAATACTTGGGGATTGTGAAAGAAGATTTCAATTGCAGTCATCTAGATAAGGGTGCCTTAGGCGGCCTTGTATAGTCAACTCAAGTTAAAATTCAAATCACAAGAGCACATAAGTCTACTCAATCTATTTTTTATCATTAAATTTGTTTGTCACTTTCCAAATTTTTTGTTTTCACATAAGAGTAGTGCATTTTCATTATTAGCTAGTTGCATCATTGCATTTCATCAAAAATACATTTCAAACCCCCGAAAGAATTTAGATCTAGGGTTGATTGATTGACCTTTCAGGTTGCAAGTCAATCCCATGCCCTTGCCCATCTCAATTCTAATGATATGTTAGTGAAAGGTGACTAAAATCCTAGTGAGACCCTAGGGTTTCACTTTTCCAACATATCAATAGGTTCATATGCACCTAATAATTATCATCTTAATTTTCTTATTATAGACAAATCTATAAGTGTTTTAGAATAATTGAAACAATTTAATGAAACTTACACAAAAATAAATCTCATAATCCTAACATGATGAAATGAGTCAAATTACTAAATCGCCTTTAAAATTCAATTAATTACTTAGAATATTAAGTTTTACAAAACGGGTTGCAACATATGGCCTAAAACAAGTCCATCAAGCTTGGTTTCCCAAGGGCTCATTCCTTCTTTCTTTCAATATTACCCAATGTCACTTTGACCCTATTGTCTACATTTTGTGATAAGCTATTGAGGTTTCTCCTTCCAATGTTGTCCATCAACCTAATCATCACTAGTAATTCTGCATCCCTCATTGGCTTCATCTAATCTTCTCTATAAAACACATTTTCTATTACTAGCTCAAGATTGTTGCACTACTTCCTTAGGATTGAAATCACACATAATAATTCTAAGATAGGTATTGATCAACCCAAGCATGCTCTAATCTTCTCTACTGATTTCAAATAGCTACTTGTAAGCCCACACCAACTCCCTTTATGCCAGAAGTCATGTTGGAGACTAATTGTTCAACTCCTCTTGTTGATGCTACCTTATATCAACAACTTGTGGATCTCATATACCCCACACATACTCATCCTAACATTTCCTATGTTGTTGGCATGTTTTCTCATTTTCTGCAAGAACCTCATGAACTTCGTTGGAATGTCACCAAGCATATATCATGCTATGCACATGGGACACACACATATCAAATACACTATGTAGTAGTCCAAGACACTAACTTCATATGATATTCAAACTATGATTGGATTGGTGATTCTAAGCATCACAAGACCACATTTGGATACAACTTTCACCTCCAATCTAATCCTATTTGTTGGCTAAGCAAGAAGCAACATGCTATTGCTCTTTCATCTACAAAAGGACTACACATGCTACTATAGAGGTGTAATGTCCCCTTTCTAGTGGAAGCATTTAAACTCGAATCTTGCATTCAAGGTGTTTCTCAAAGAGACATTAGAAGCGTTAAAGATCAATAAGTTTCAGTGATAATATCTCATAAGATCATAGATGATACAAATATTGCATTCTTGTTAGAGGATTATTCATTTCCTTCACTACAAGTGATTCTCCTATAATGTATTTCATAAGTACATTATGGTAGATATTAACATCTTTCAAGATCCCATAGATGGAATTCTATTATACCATTTATCATCATAGTGAATGAATAGAGTGATTATTACTTATAAGACTCAATAATTGTTGCAAGTGTCATTATTGGATAATCGTAAATAATATATTATATATATAATTGCCTCTCTCTCTTAGACTAATTCTTATTCCAACGATTGATGTGTTCCTCCAAATGGGTGATGTTTTGTTCTCTTTCATTCGATATCCATGTTCTTCTCATAAGTTTGCACTTAATATGAGATCCAACGAGGGATTCAATGTGGAGGGATGTGTCCCTTCCAGAGACTAACGTTACAAAGTCGTTGTTAATATATTTTATTTAAATGTGAGTTTAATATGTAATATATTTACTATTGTTGTTTTATATATAGTTTAATATTTAAAGTATTATATTATTATAAATATGTACATTGTTTATTCATTATGTTTGTTTATTTGGTGTTTCATTTAAATTATGATTTGTATTATTATATTTTGTATTTTATGTTTGTAATTTATTTCATTTATAATTTGTATATTATATTTTCAATATTATTATTCCAATTCATGGTAATCATGATTTAGGTAATGGTTAGATTATTATTAATATTATGTTTATAATTATAATATTATCGATGATAATTATAATTATATTTAAATTGTAATTAGTCATGTTTGGATTTTTTTTGACATTTATTTGTATTTTATTTATTTATTTTTCTTTGGACACTTATAGCTTAGTGTTACAATTTTGGGGGACATGACAAGAGGTCATTTGGCTTCACCACATCCCAACTAAGTTTGGCATCTCTTGTAAATAATTATATTATTACACCTTGTATTAAATTGACATTGGTAATTTATTTTATCTACTTGGGTAAATAAGAAAAATATGAGCACGTCATCTTAATTGATGGGAATCTTGTGTCACCTCTACCTCATTCACTTCTTTATTGACAATAGTTAGGTGTCATCACTCCCTCATCAAGATAAGCTCTCTTGACAACACTACCACATGTGAGTCATTCCACCAAATCATTGTGGCTAACTCAAGTCCTCTAGGACACTTATCACGCTAACTTGTGCATCCCATAGCCTATAATATTGTCACTTTCCTTTGTTTTTCATCTTGAATACAAATGTATTTGAATGTTCTTATTTTTGCATGCTTTGAATTTAAGTCATCATATTATTGTTTTGTTCTTGTCGTAGATTTATTGTTGCAATTAATATTTCGTTAAATCTAACATGTTCCTAATCGTTTGGAATGAATTTTTGAACTATCTATTGTCTTTTCAAGCTTTTATGAAAAACACTTTTAAATGGATTTTCTAGTTTACTAAATGACATACCTAATATTTAGATATTTCCAACCTTGATTTTTATGTGTCTTAGCATTGGTCTAAGTTAATGGCAAATTACATTTTGATCTAAAAACTAATCACCCTTCGACACATTCTTAAAGCCAATATTGCATACACACCCAATGTTTGCAGCATTTGTCCTTACAAGCTACCATGCAATTATTCACTTACCAGGCAAAAAATAAAACATCAAATATTATCAGCCCCTAAAGATTGTGAATAAAATTGATATGTAAAAGGATTCAAATATACTTGAGATGGTAAATATACTAAATTGTCTAAGAGAACACTAGTGAATAATGCACAAAAGTTATGCTCACATAAAGATGTCTCAAAATATAGCTACTTCTAACTTAGCATACCTTATTCAAAATGTTTCTCAACTTATCTCTTGATCATAAATATAATTTAAAAAATGAACCATGTATATGGCAAGGACATTCCCTTCATACAAACTATAAATATTTTAACCTATAATTATAAATATTAGCTATTTACGAAAAAACTTAGATTAAAAAAAAACCATAGCTAAATAAGATACAAAATTTTCATCATGTTAGACCACATGCATGAACTGAAGTTTTTAGAATTGAAGTCAATTTGTTTTAAATGAACTCAATTGTCAATTTTCAAATAGTTCAATAGTTTGTTAAATTGCCAAATGTGGCTATAATAAGCTAGTTGTTTCTCTAACTTGAAATTTATGAGACCTTGAGCAACTCATGGAAAGCCTCTTGAGGTATATCAACAGATCCAATCCGTTTCATCCGCTTCTTGCCTTCTTTTTGCTTGTCCAAAAGCTTTCTCTTTCGACTAACATCTCCTCCATAGCATTTGGCAAGAACATTCTTTCGCAATGCTGACAATCTATGCAATGATCAAAACAAATTTAAATTAGAATAATTCCAAACCTCATATGTTCATACTTTGGTCCTCATGCATGCACCAGCCAACAAATGCACTTCAAAAGGTTACAATTTGTTCTTTACAATAAGATAAAATTGAATTTCATTGAATATAAATCAGCCTTAATGATCATGTATAAACAAAGGCATTCGTAGAACTATGTACATGTGGATTGATAATTACTTTGAAATCACAAAATTTTCATGCATCTATATCATTTTCCTATTGCACTTATGAGAAACATGATGTAACTGAAACGCGCAACTTTAGGACCATAGGTATAGAGTCATTCCTTGTTGCCTGACAAATCTTAAGTAGACTCATCCCTTGCCATCTAACCAGTATGTTTCATTATGTTAAAAGCTCTTCCCCTATATTTTCATTTTATTTCTTTATGTTCACAATATAAGTACACTGCAATTAAATCCATGCAAATGGTTCATTTCTTATCACACAAATTAAATATGGCACATGTTATCCATTCAAACATGTGTATATTAGAATCTGTAACACTAGCAATAAATAATCTTTAACCCACTAAACCAATGACCTAAATATACCAAGAATAATATAATTTACATTCAATATTAAGTATTGAAGAATAGTTATTTACAAAGCAAATGCTAGAATCAAGGAAACTAACATGCAAAGCAATTCTTCAAATTTTAAATTTGCTTTACAATTTGAAAAACTATAAAAATCAAATGTCATGACATGAAATTTATCTAAAACTGTATATAGAGATCAATACTAAAATCGTATGATTACCAAAAGCTTCAACTAAAGTTATGAAAATAGCTCATCCATTTGTAGGAAAAATGTTGTTTCATAAATATGATAGAAAATATTGGTTGTGTCATAATACACACAACTTTTAAGTACATTTGACTTTGGCTCCTTTTATCTTATCCATTTGAGATCTAAAAAGATGAAGATTCACAAAATAGCAAATAGACTGGCAATTCTACAATGAGAATTATTAAAATAAATTAAGATTATGAAAGATCAAAATGAGACCTTTGTTGGAAATGTTGTCATCAATGTCAAAGGTGGACAAGGTCGTCAAAATGCCAAAGAGTTTAATGTGGAGGTCAATTGAAAATGGTTGTCATTGATGTCAAATAAAGAAGCAAAGGCAGGTTTATGAAGGCAGATCTAAGACAATTGATAAGGTCAGTTATTTCTTATAGTGGTGTCTTCTTTAAAGAAATTTGATGAAGGATAAATGAAGGATAAAAACAAAGATATGATGATATGATATCTCCAGCAAGGTCGATTATCTAAAAACAATTGAGATTTAAACTTGGATGTTTAAATGCTGGCTACCTCCTTGAAATTGCACCACCTTGTGAAAAACAAAATAAAATAAAGTGAATATGGGCCGACCCATATTAGTATGTTTGGCACCCATGTTTGATGTTTAAGATTCAATTAAATAAAAATAAAAATTGGGCCGACCCCTCTCCATTGTGTGGCACCCCCATTGAAGTGGTGTTAAAAATAAATTAATTTCTTTTATAAGGGCCGACTCTCTAAGTGGTGTGCCCATGTTGAGGATGAAAAGGTGATTAAAAATTAAAAGTTGCACCCTTTGTGATCAGGTATGTCTCTTGAGAAAAGTCGCCCTCCTTGAGTGGATATAAAGGGTGGTAAACATGTGGATAGAGTGGCATCAATTCAATGAATAGTATGTGAACATAAGAGCAAATTTTTTTTTTTTAAAAGGATAAGGCAAAAATGGAGTGTCAATCAGATCTATATTGAAGAATATATGCAGTCCTTGTATGAAGAATAAATGCAGAGATATATGAAGAACATGTAAATATTTGTGAATATTTAATTCCAGATTAATTTGGAGCAGATTTGGGTCAAAATTTGGGGCAGACCTTGGTGCAATCAATACATCATTTTGAAGCAGTTATAAAGGAGCATTCATCACACCAATTTTATTGCAGACTTTGAACAGACTTATATGACAGCTTTGAGCAGAATAATGAAGGATTTATGAGCCGATTCATGAGAGATTTTAAGATTTGAGTGTGAAGCAGATTTGTGTTTTTGGTGAAGGAGTTTATTACATTAGCATTGAAGAATTGGAAAGATAGAGGTTGGAGCCTCTTGCTGGGTTGTAACTCAGTTTGTGTGTGGGGGTTGGAGCCTCCAATAGGTTGAAGCCTATCAAGTAGAGGTTGGAGCCTCTTGCTGAGTTGGAGCTCAATTGGTATAGAGATTTGAGACTTTGATAGGAGGTTGGAGCGTACAAGAAGAAGAAGATTAATATATATGCTAAGTTATTGGTTCAAGTACAGGTACGGCGATACGACAATTTTTTTTTCCTTGGGTACGGGTACATGGATATATGTGTGTGTGTGTGTATGTATCATGTATGTATATATACATACACATATAACATATATACATACATAAATACATACATATACATATGTACATACACATATACATACATAAATACATACAACTAACAATTGAAAGTAGATAAACCACATAAATGAACTACATAAGGGTAATTCCTAGAAGACTATTGTGCCTGTAAGTAATCACTATTAAGAATAGACGACATTACATATTAAGATGCCGCTTTGGATGTGAATGATATAATTTCTATGCTAGATAAATGCCAAACAGTTCTTATACTAGACAACCATTAACAGTCCGTGGGAGTAACTTTTCATTTTTCAATATATCAATGGCTTTGTCTGTATACTGTATATAATCAATTTCAAGGGAGAATTCAAAATTCCTCTACCATAGATACATTTGGTACAATATTTGCTACTACCTTGTTGAAGAACATAACACAGGTGTACTGTAAATCTTGCATGCAAGATATTTAGTTTACTACGTATTAGTACCAGAGGATAATTTGGCCCTAAAACTTCAAGATCCAATCAAATTCATCATGCAAACAACCTGAATCAAATAACTTCACACAATTGAGGAAAGGTCATAGAGACCAGAACATAACCAAAGGAGAATCCCCACTAATAAACACCATCATAAGCTCTCACTACATTGCCATTCAAATCGAAGTGTAGTTTTTTGTAAACATAGAAAAATCAGATGAAAATATTCATGCATTTACCAACCCAGGAAAACCATACCCAATGTCTCCAAAAACCTGGCATTTCTTGTTATTGCACCAATTACCTACCTGTTTCTTGTTAACTTACATAAAAAATGTGTTTTTGTTTATAGAAATGTTTTAAAAATTTACCTTCTTTTTTTGTTTTTTTTGGGGAACCCTTGGGTTCGCCTAGGTTCAGCCCAGGTTCGCCTAGGGTCCTTCCCAAGCACTTTGAGTGTTGATGATCAGCCACGGGCTCCATACTTCCACAATTTATTTAATGAACAATAAATGGCATATAGCCGATGGCTATTTATTTATTGTTATTGATTTTTTGTGAAGAGACACATCACTTTAATATTAAATAATATTTGATAAATGAGGCCGACCTCATCTTGTTATGCACCACCTTTTATTGAGTCACATCTTTTCATTGGTGGTCGACCTTGTGCCTTGAAGGGTCGCGATCATTGGTAAACTCCTCATCGAATAGTATATATTAGAGATGCTGTTCGTTCATTGCATCATTCATTGTATTCATTCATATCCGACTTTGAGACAATTGCGATTTGTTCAAGGAGTTTGATAGTGTGCATTCATATTAGATTGAAGTCATTCTTCAAGAGGGTCGAGATTATCATCAGCAAGGAGTTCGATTTGATCTTGAGTTTGCATCAAGTGTGGTGCTGATATTTGGCCTTGTGATCGGCCTCATTGTAAAGAGAATTGCTGATTATTATTCAATATATAAGTGATATATTGTTGTTGGGTTTTCCCAGGGTATATGTTGTGTCAAATTATTTAAATTGTTTTAAATCTGCTTATTTAATTTCTGATCCTAAATCTAGCATGGTATCAGAGCGGGTTTAAGCAAGATCGTGATCAGATTTCTATAAGCAGCGTGCTCTTCCTCTCTTGTTCTCATCTTAGTGTGTCTATCTTATCTTCGAAAATGGTGAACGGACTCAAGGTTGAAGATAGACTCGATGGTGCCTCTAACTTCACCTCTTGGAAGTTTAGAGTTCTTATTGCATTGGAAGAAAATGAGATTGCTGAGTTCATGGAGAGTGAAGTCCCCGAGCCTTCCGATGAGAATGAGAAGTCACAATGGAAGAAGAATGGCACAAAGGCCAAGAAGATATTGATTGATTCTGTGAAGGATCACCTTGTGCCTATTATCTCCAAGTTGAAAACAGCGAGAGAGATGTTCAAGACCTTGGAGGGATTGTATGAGATCAATAATATAAGCAAAGCTCTTGCATTGAGGCAACAGCTTCATCACATCAAGATGGCGAAAGGAGATTTTGTCATCTCCTTCTTCATGAAGATCACCGAGTTGAGAGATCAGCTTTGTGCCATTGGTCATATGGTTGATGATAAAGACTTAGTCATGTTGGCACTTAATGGTCTTCCTCAATCTTGGGAGCCATTTATCCAAGGTATTAGTGGAAGATCAAAGCTACCAAAGTTTGATCGTCTTAGGGCAGATTGTATTCAAGAGGAATCAAGATTGGCAGCGAGAGGCAATGGGCGAAGTTCTAACAATGAAGACATTCATGTACTTGCTGCTCAAACATCGAAGAGGAAAGGAAGAGAAGGAAAGAAAGGCAATTTCAAGAGGAACAAAGATAGAAGATCAGATGGTTCTCCTAAATCTAAGAAGAAGAAGGATCTCTCCCATATACAATGCTTCAGATGTGACAAGTTTGGTCACTATGCGAGAGATTGTGCAACTAGACCAAAACAGCATGTTTCTATCACGGATGTGGGTGAGGTCTCTCCTCAGAAGGATTCAAGAGACAATTCAAGTGGATTTCTATTTATCTCTGCCCTATCAAGCAATGTTCCAACTGATAGCAACACATGGTTGATTGATAGTGGCGCCTCTCGTCACATTATTGGATTTAGAGAACATCTTTCAGATTTGGTGGAGAGAAATATCAACATTCAAGTCATAATTGGAGATGATGCATGCTATTCTGTGAAAGGTGTTGGAGCCTCCTCTCTTCACCTATATTCTGGCATCTCTCTTCAATTGAGCGATGTGTTATTTGTACCAGGCATCAAGAGGAACCTTGTATCAATTTCAGCCTTGGAGGACAAAGGATATCAAGTTGCATTTTCTAAAGGAAAAGTTCTTGCTTGGCCAAAGAACTCTAGCATCAAGACAGCCCGAGTGATTGGTGTTTGGCAAGAGAGTCTTTATAGACTTTCGATTCGTCCAATACAGGCATTGTTGCATGATTCCACCAGTTCAAGTGAGCTTTGGCATAGAAGACTTGCTCACCTTCATTCCAGAGCACTTCCATCCATGGAGAAGATGGTCACTAGCCTTCCAAAACTCAATCAGGAGCATGAAGGTACTTTCTGAGGATGTGCATTGGGTAAGAATACTAAAGGTCCTTTTCATAGTAGTGAAAGTAGGTCTAAATGTATTCTAGATCTTGTTCATTCTGATTTGTGTGGTCCAATGTATGTGGCTTCTTTGAGTGGTTTTTGGTATTATGTAATTTTCATTGATGACTACTCTAGAAAGACTTGGATTTATTTCTTAAAGACTAAAGAATCTGGAGTACTTGAGAAATTCAAAGAATTTACAGCTCAAGTAGAGAACTTGTTCGGGAAGAGGATTAAAGTTCTGAGATCGACAACAGAGGAGAATGCATCTATGGAGGCTTTCGTAACTTTTGTATCGAGGCAGGGATTAAGAGTGAGTTTTGTGTCCCTTACAATCCACAACAAAACGGTGTTGCAGAAAGAAAGAACAAATCCATTGTTGAGGCAGCTAAAGCTATGATCCATGATCAAGACTTGCAAACCTTCCTTAGGGCAGAAGCATCTAGAACTGCAGTGTATGTTCAGTATCGGAGCCCTCATCGTATCTTCGAGAACATGACTCCTGAAGAAGCATTCACAGGTGTGAAGCCTAAGATTAGTCATTTGAGAATCTTTGGTTGTCCTGTTTACATCCATGTGCCTAAAGATAAGAGATCTAAGTTGAAACCATCTAGCAAGAAAGGAATATTTGTGGGCTACAGTGAATCTTCAAAAGCCTACAGAATCTACATTCCAGGTCAGAAACAAATAGAGATCAGCAGGGATGTCACTTTTGAGGAAGATGTTGCATTCAAGAGATCTAAAGGTTCATTCATGGAGATAGATAATGAAGACCAAGAGACTCCTCAAGACATGGAAATTGATCATACTCTTGAGATTCAGAGGGAGTCTACTAACCAGAAGAAGATGGTGATCCAGTTGAGCCCTTGGAACCAACTGATGGGCCAAGAGACATTGTCATACGTCAAAAGAGACCTCTATGGGCTCGGCAAATAGTGCAGGAGGCAAAAAAGTTTGCAGCTCCTAGAGGAACATTCAGAGAAAGCAAAAGACCACAGAAGTTTCCAAGCTATGTTGCATTAATGAGTCAAATTATTGAATCTGAGCCTTCCAGTGTTGAGGAAGCATCAAGTCAGCAAGTATGGAGAGATGCTATGGCTGAAGAATATCAATCTATCATCAAGAATGATGTTTGGGATATTGTACCAAGACCAGAAGGGAAATCCGTTGTATCTTCTAAGTGGCTTTTCAAGATCAAGCATGCGGCTGATGGAAGTATTGAGAAGTACAAGGCTAGATTTGTGGCTAGAAGATTCTCTCAGAAAGAGGGAATAGATTATGAAGAAACCTTTGATCCGGTTGCTCGTTATTGTTACATCCCGATTTTATAGCTACTATTGCATAGGGCAATTGATTGTAATGTTTGAATCTTGATGATGAATAAAACATGGTTGATCTCGTTATTAAATGAATGAGTCCTGTTTAAATGATGGTTTTATTTGATTGTTACTTCTAAATGATTTAGTCTTGATTAAATGTTGCATACAATTATGGAATAATGTTATTCTAACTTGTGAGATGTTTTTACCTTGTTATGAGCATATGACTGCCGATGTCATGTCATGATGTGCAGGTATGAAGACTGTTCCTCCGGACAGAGGAGAGACATCATTCGGGGAGGAACTTGGTCGGGTAAACAGTAACAATTACCAAATTGAGCATACACACACATTCCTTAGACCAAGTAATCTAAGTCAGATAAGTCTTCCATAGGCTTAGGGAGTCTGGTTACTTCTTTGTGCTATCTGAATGATGATTACTTATGTCTGACTTGTTGTTTTAATCATGTGTGAAAATATGAATGGATAGGTCGGGCGAGTATGTGTATACATGTATGTCATGTACACGTATCCATATGTATATGCATATCGATACATACGTATGCTTGGCAGATGGATATGCCATACGTACGTATCGACATGGTATACAAACACATACGCATACAGGATATACATGTGTATACATACTCACGTTACCTATCGCCTGTGTATAACGATGCTATTATTATTATATTTGCTTGAGATTTACATATTTACATATTTACACAATGACGTAAAATGTATACTGAAAGTACGCTGACTGGCTCGCAATATACATGTTTAACGTTTAGTACGTATAAGTGTAAATACTTAAATATGTAAATATTTATATATTTAATAGTATATAAATATATATTTATATTATAATTTTACTAAATATATATGTATGTATATATAATCTAATATATTTAAATAGAAATATTTAAATACTTATATACACATACATATATATTAAAGTAAATATTTTTATAACAGAAATATATATTTATATATATTAAATATATAAATCAAAGGGATTTGGAAATTAAGTAAATATTACCTTGAGTAATATTTAATATCATGGTAAAATTATTAAAGTAATTTTAAATGAAGTCTTATTTTAAAGACTTTGAAAAACGTATAAATCAACCCAGCCGTTTTCTTGCTTTGAAGTATTTAAATCTTTTGAAATCGAAATAATATTAAGTTGAAGTTTTAACCTTTGAAAAAGCAATGAAATATTTCATCAAGCAAATTCGAAATATGAGGAAGTGAATAATGCCGAACTTTCCCGTGAAGGAAATCGCGCCTGTGGAAAACGCGCGACCAGGACAAGCATAAAATGAAGTCTGAGTGTTGGCGACTGCAACCAGGAAAAGAGGGCGACGCAGTTGAAGTTGTGAGGTGCTGGATATTAAACCTTGACTAATTCGCAATAAGCTGAGTCATTTCTTCTTGGGCGCCATTACAGGAAAGTTTCTTGTAGGTGGCATTTCCAGTTACTAAGTTGATCTATTCTTGTTTTGCTGGCTTGAAAGAAAGTCGAATCATCCCCAATTTTAATGACTAAGGGTTTAAGAACCCGCCAAGTATTTTATGGACTGTTTCTGGGTGCTTTGTTGTCAATCCACATGCCTTCTTTAGTGGAATTCGTTACAATTCGGGCCTATATATAGACGCCATTTCATTATTTTCTACAGACCTCTTGTTGAATTCGAGTTTCACAACCTCTTGAGAGCTCCCATATCTATTCTTTTGAGTTGCTGTGTTTTCCCTAATTGCTGCATTTCATGTATGCTGAGTGAAAGAAATACAGTGAGTTTTTATCAGTCAATAACATGTTACAGTGTTAAATCTACTTTTTAAGATTTGAGTGGAGTGAAGCCATAGATGAAATAACCTTTAATTAGAGGAGTGAAAATTGTGAGGAGTGTTTTGAAAGTTCTCCTTAATTTGAAAAGAAGCCGTTTTATTTGGAATTCTGGAAGTTTGCTGAAGAAGAGTCAGGGAGAGCTGTGTTGGAGCTTTAAAATCAGGCAAGAATCTTCCTAGTATATAACTTTTATTAAAGTGTTGTTGCCTTTTTCGTTTTGTGATTGTTGCTTTCAATTAGCTCTAATAGGAAAGAACTAATTTGATGAATAATTAAAGCAATGCATTAAAGGAGAAAATGTGTAAAGGATTCAATGATTAGGGGGAATTGTGAAAAAGGGATTATTTTGGTAAAGAGCTTAAGGGATTAGATTATTTATCTTGCATTAAAAAGAAATAATGGAAAAAGATAAAAGGGAAGGATTTATTTGCATTTTGAATGGTTATTGCATGTTGTGTATGATCTCTATATATGGAGAATACGTAGATGTACTTATTATCTACTAGGATCGAAATGATGGCAGAATCAAGTAAAGTCTTTTAGCTTAAGTTATTAGGATAACTGAGACAAGTTAAGTACTCCTAGGATAAAGAATTCCTAGTTAGGAGGATTGATATAAGACACTTGAATACTGTTTTCATTTCTAGTAGGTTCGTATGATTGTAGGATGTCTGGGATGACGGTTTCACCCATTGAAGGACAAACCTATGCGTAGAGTAAGGAAGCCTTAAGTCAAATCGGCCCTGAGTAGTGTTTATGATAGACGACCTTCATTCGAAGTACTGAATGAGAATACTTTGGCCAAAGTAGTGAAAGGCACGACATCCACCTAGATGTGAGATAGTTGAGACTTCATTGTCAGTTCATTGTGATCCGAGTACTAGATCGAGATTGTGAAATAGCAAGGTTCTAGTTGAGTAGGACACAACACTATGCCCAGCTTGGTAATCGTTAGGGATAATTTCTACCAATCTCTTCGGGCGGGAGGGCCGCTTCATTGCAAAATGATCGTAAGGGG
>VDFB02334399.1:137485-226821 GCA_007258455.2 Sequoia sempervirens | reverse complement strand
CAAGCCATCATAGGTTTGATGGTCATGGTTTTAAAAACCATACTGAGCATATAAAGCCTCCCAAGGAAAAATATGCATAGTGGGTCTATGAAATAAGTGTTGAAGGGTCTGGATACCCTTTCTATGAAACCTGAGAGCCTCAAGCTAGGGAATCTTGGCCAAGGGTCAACCAACACTGGAAAACAGAGGAGACCACCACACATTATGTTGGTTAAGTGAAAGTCCATCATGAATGCCAAAGCTAGACTAGCGGAGCTAGGGATTAACTACCTCCCAGGCTCTCCAAATGCTCTTAGCAATGAAAGTTCCCACAATCTAGATTGGTTCCCTCATGACCAGGAGGGTCTAAAATCCAATTCCCTTCCAAGAAGGTTTGTGCATAGCGAAGTCTGACTGAATACAATGCCCGAGGATAATTTTCCAGGCCTCATCACTAGTGAGCGCTCTGGTAATCCACTTGACACAAAGAGCAATCCCTTTCCGCATAGTGGAGAGAAGGCCAAGCCCACCAGAGTCTTTGGGAAGGCATCAAAACTCCTAGGAAACATGGTGAAACCCTTTGTGAGTCTTGGAAGAGGCCTAGAGAAAATCTTGCAACAGCTTTTCAAGTTTAGCATATGAGGCCTTCGAAGGGACCTAGTAGGAAGAATAATAAGCATGCGTTACTGCTAGCACCTTTGAAAAAATCTGAAATTTACCAGCCAAAGAAAGTGGCTTGGAAATCTAGAAAGAAAGTTTATGCTTAATCCTTGAAAGAACTATTTTCCAGAGATCAAAAGAAGAAGCCTGAAAGGAAAAAGGGGTGCTTAGAAATCGAAAGATTTCACTGGGAGCAATCCACTTCCAGCCATAATACTGAATCCAATGAGGATTGGGAAAAAAAAATTGATGGTAGCACAAGGTTTTGTGCCACTAGATGACAGAACCAAAAGCCAGGTAAAAAGTCTCAAGGAAATCAAGAGCAACTTTGACATTGTATTCCTCTTTCAAGAGAGTGAGAAAAGAATCATTAGAGAAATGGCCATTGACCAACTAGGCTAGTGAATTAGGAAAAGAGATACCACGAACCCGATTCTAAGAAATAGTATGAGCTAGCAAATATCTAAACCCCTCAGCAACAAGCAGGGAAAACTTTAAGTAACCCTCCCTCGGTGAAGGTGTAAAATACTGGCGAATCTTGTATGCTTCCCAAGAAAAATATTAATTTTAGTGGCGATTTTTTTCGTTTTTCATGAAAAAAAATCTCAATTGGTAAATCTTTTCTAATTGGTAGAAGTCTATGGAAGATCTTGGAAAACTAAATTTTTTTTTAAACCGATAAAATATTTTCATTGGCGATTAAAATCTATTTTCAAACCTAGAAAAAATTTCTATTGGCGAATTAAACCTGTTTTCAAAACAAAAAAAATAATTTTGTTGGAGATTAAATTTTTTTTTCAAACCAAAAAAATATATCCATTGGTGAATTAAACTTATTTCCAAATGCATAAGAAAAAACATTGGCGAATCAATATAACCATGATCGTTCGATGAATTTTCAATGGACGGCTATAGTTGCATTCCGAAAGTAAATCCTTGAAGTACTAGACTTGCAAATTGAAACCTCCGGAATAACACTAGAACCGTTAGATTTTCAGAAATCAACGGTTGAAATTTTATTAATTATTTAGGTCTGTTGGTCATCATGCTCTTGTTTACCATTTAATATTTCCTAAGTTAGACCAAAATATTTTATGACAAAGCCTTAAATCTTAAGTCTTTAATCCTGAGGGTCGAGTCTCTTCAACCTAGCGATGTCCCCATTTTAAATTATGCACGTGCATAAAGTTTGTTTTAAAAGAGGAACCGTTCGATGAATTTTCGATGGACGACCATAGTTGCATTCTAGAAGTAAATCCTTGAAGCACTAGACTTGTGAATTGACACCTCTGGAATAACACTAGAACCATTAGATTTTTAGAAATTAATGGTTGAGATTTTATTAATTATTTAAGTCTGTCGGTCATCGTGCTCTTGTTGACTATTTAATATTGCCTAGGTTAGATCAAAATATTTTATGACAAAGCCTTAAATATTAACTCTTTAATCTTGAGGGCCGAGTCTCGTCAACCTAGCAATGTCCCCATTTTAAAAATAACTTTATTTGCATGTGCACTATGCAGCCATCTTGTCATCTATTGCAAGCATACCTTTTAAGCACTTGTTTTTAAGGATTCAAGTGTTGAAATAAATGTTAATTGTCACATCAATGATAGTGCTGAATTTAAAAATGATAAGTGTGATGTCATAGTGATTGTGTTCATGCTAACTTCTATCTATACTTCAACAACTTGATGTTCCTCATATCATTTATAATATATTTGGCTTTGATTTATTTCTTCTCTATTCTCAATTTAACTGAGATATTATGGAGTCTTCATGGTGTGTCATGCTACCCAATTTTTTTTGGGAGAAAAGAAGGGATGATGCATACGATAGATGAAAGTTGGGTATGGTTTTTACAATTCCTTATGTGCAGGTTGGGGATGCTATAAGAATAATTGTGGGTAGGGAATGGCTTCAGAACAACCCTCGTGCTCTATATTTTGAGGTAGCTTTGACTTTCTTGTCCAGTTGCATGGACATTTTTCTCGATAAAGATTTGGTGAAGACGCTAGCAATATGTTATTTGCAGCCTTTCATTTACTCTATTTCTTTGTTGGAGTTGTCGTTGGAGCATTATAATTTTGAAAGTGGGTTAGCGCCTGTTGATGGAATCTCCAGGAAAGTGGAATTGCATGCTTCTACAATGCAAGCTCTTGCCCTAGTTAATATGAGATGGGTTCTGCTATGTGATACAAAAACTGAATCATTAAAGAGTCTGGAGTTTTGGAGGAAGGTTTAGGGTGATTTGCTTTTCTTCTCTATTGTTAGTTTGTTAAATTCAATTCATGTTCTACTCAAACAACCGGTTGATGGCCTCAACTAATGTTACAAAAAAAATAGTAATGAATTGTGTGACATGTCATGTGTCTATATTTTATTGTACAACATAACAGTTCTTGTAATATGTACTTTATGACTGGTTTTTTGTCATGGTTAGTGGTTTTTTGGCCACGCTGGTTATGTACTATGTACTTCAATCTTTAGCAATAGCTACTTAAATTAAAGTTCTTTTCATGGCTCCATTCTTCTAAATCCCTTTTACTTTGATCAATATAAAAATGCTCAATGCGGCTTTTAAAACTAATAGTAATTATCAACATATAGTTCTGATCATATTTATAAGTTAGTGAAATTTATTGACTTATTAGTGGACATTGATAATGATTAAGGTAAAATGAGACATTTAATTCTCTCTTTTCAATGCATCGAAGTACTCTACCTTTCATTTATTCTATTGAAATTCTCAATTTGGCTGCGGTACTACGGGCGGCGGCACATATTAATGCCATAAGAATAGCTAGAGTGATTGATTGGATAACTTTATATTGAAAACTACATGATGTACTATATAATCGTAGATGATGATGTCAATAATCCAATGATTTTGACAATTGACAGCTTGCGTGGCAATGGCGATTTTGACAATTGACAGCTCTTCAACTTGAGGTACAGTTTGCATGTAGCCAGGCTATCAAAGTCCAAACATTAATCAAATTAAACATTTAAATTGTAAATGTTAGGCTTAAGTTACACGTACTTATTAAGTTGTATTTTTGGTTTGCATGAATCACAATTATGACTAGTCACTATACCCAACCTCAGGCTCACACGTGACACATGTGAGGTGTAAAAGGGACCAGGCTGGTAGTGGCACTATTGGTGACACTTTTGGCAGCACTTTTGGCCCATAAATAAGTATAGTGAGAACAATTGAAATCATTCATTGAATTGTCATAAGGGTTTTCATTTTGTAGGGTTAATAACTTAATAAGGATTCAGGAAGAAGATGATGTGGTATTATTGGGGATACTCTAAATTCTCTTGCCTCTAGTTATGTAGTTACAGAGTAAAAGACCAATTTCCTTCAAGTTCAAAATGGGTGGAATTGGAAAGAAGTTGATTTCGTTCACCTAACTTCTCAGAAAAGTTTTGAAGTAGGATGAGGAGCTCTGATGGATATAAGTGCTATCCTAGTGCATGGAAGCTGCAAGTAGAAGATGGGAGCAGTTTTACTACCCCTCATCGTCTACATAGTTGGCCAGGAGAGCCTCTTGCATTTATTTTTAGACACCATGGCCTACTAGGAAAGCCCCATGCATTTATTTTCAGTGCTCATCTTCTACATGGGAGCAATTTTACAACCCCTCATCTTTTGCATGAGTCTGGTTCTGAAAGGGGCTAAGTACATTTTGTATCTTTGCAGCTCCCATTTCCCCAGTTGGATTGGCCCCCCTTTCCCCATGCATTTATTTTGAGAGCCCATGGCTGACCCGACAAGTCCCATGTGTTTATTTTCAGAGCTCATGGTTGACCCAACAAGTCCCATTTATTTTCAGACACACATGTATCACATTTACGTTTCCACCAGTGGTCCAACAAAAGCTTGGCGCTTGCACTTACATTTTTATTTGTACTATGTAATAATGTGACATTGCAATTCAGTTGTAATAAAATAAATGGTTGTGCTATTAATGTGACATTGTAATTCATTTTATTAAGGCCTTTGCAATGTTAAGTTTCCAGCCCCTTGGCCTTGATGTCAATCCTAGCGCATTAAAGTTTAAAGCAACTTTAAAACACATGTTTATTATTTATATCATAAATTACTCAATTGTTCAATGAACATTTGATGTATGGTTGTAGTTGCATTTTGGAATGAAATGCACAAAGCGCTAGGCTTGCAAACTTAAACCTCCAAAATCACCCTATAACCGTTAGACTAACAAAGATCAACGGTTTAGAATTTGTTGTCAATGCAGGAGTAAATCATAAATGGATTGTTCTAAATGTTGTTAGTCATGTACTAATTGTGTACTGTGTAGTATGGAAATAACATGTAGATGTTTTGGTTCCATTCACATTAATATTCAAAAAAACAACACTTTCTATTGCTAAGTGATTTTATTTTGAAGTTAGAGGGTCAACACACAGGGAGATTTCAACTTTAGTTTGTTGATTGCGGTGCATCACCCTATTTTGGGTTCCATAGTTCCACTTCCAACAAAGCCATTCCAATAACCCAGTTTCAACTTCAAGAATCAAAATTCAAAATCCGATAGTTAAAGAATTCTTACGGCTACATTTCATCGTTTGACATTTCTTAAAATCTTATTTTGTCAAACTTTGAAGCTTAGGTTTAGGGTTAAGAGGCTTAAGAATTAAGAAAAATTAAGGACTAATAGGTAATTCAAAAATTTTACATTGTTGATTGTATCAACATGTCTACCACTAGTACCACTAGAGCAATGTCAGATAAAAAAATACATTATGTAAAATTGCTTAAAACCCTAGGTTTCACTGATGAATACCATGATATTATGGTCCTGAAACCTATGGTAGGCGTACCTCAGAACTTAGATTTTCATCTCAGAATAAGGCTTCAAAGCAAATGCAAATTAATAGTATCAATGCACCATGGGTAATTGGATTGTGGCACATGATATTACATGAGGTTTTCCCTTGCCAAAAATTTATCATGGTATGTGCCCTAAATTATGATGATAACAAAAGAGAAATTGTTAATAAAGATATCAAAGAAGAATTGTTATCCATTAATGCAAAAGAACTTGGAAAAGTGTTGGCCTTGGGGTTTACAACCGAATAATTTCGAAATGTCCACATCGACCTAGAAAAGCTTGCTAGTGATTATGAAGCAGTGGATGCAATGGAGAAAAATTCTTTCTTAAATAGAATAGTTTAGGATAGAAACAAATTGAAAGGTGATCATAAGCCTTCTTATGATTTGGATATTTTTAGATCATGGGTTCAGGATACTATGTCCATGCTAGCATTTTTCCTCAGACTGGATAGCAATTTGGAAGTGGGTGCAAGCCTCCTTGAAATGGTGTATAATATCCATTAAGGTGTTCCACATGTCAAATATAATTTTATTGGGCACATTGTAGAATCCATGCATAAACAATTTTTAATGATTAAAGGAGGTTCCACCAAAACATTTAGGTTCACAACCTACTTGTACTATCTTTTCCCATTCAAATTTAGAGGAATGTTTCAGACCAACAAGCTTCATATTCAACCCTATAGTAATGCCGAGGAAAAGAAAATGGCTCCAGTATATGAATAGACCACTGTGATAAGGATGCATGATTCTTGAAAGAACTAGTCATTTTGTAGACTACTTTTTGGCTCCATTGCATCAAGCAATTACAAATACTCCAATGCCTAGATTGCCTATGTCATGTAGAAAATGCATTCAACTAGGAAAAGAAATACAATTGGTTGATTGGTACTTAATGGAAGAATATACTGTGCTAAGATTTTATGGATCGAAAGTACAACCATACAAGCTTCCAATACATGTGAAAGAAAGGGTTTTTGCTTTGGAATATGTAAGGAAGAAGCAGAGTACTAATGAACTACACTTTACTAGTCAGGGGAAGAATACCTTATTTCCTTCTTTACCTATTTCATGTGGAGGGATCACATATGAGAGAAAAGCATTTAGTGTGGCACATGATCTTTTGAATTTTTTTGATTTTGATGTTGTCTGTCATTGGCAGTATGATCCATGTGACACCATTAAATCAATGATTGTTCTCAATAAGAATGTTGGAAGTGGAATTCAACATCAAAGTAAACCCTTGCTTGAAAACTTGAGAAATAAGGATTCTTAGGATGAGGTCAAAGTAGCAATGGAGAAAAGTGCTATTGAGAATGGTATTTCTTTTGAACAATTAGCAGAAATTATGGCATTGCATTGAAAGACAATTAGGAGGTACAACAATTTTTATGGAAAAAGTCATAAACCATCTAGTAGAGTAAAAATGCCAGATTCTCTAGAGAAGGAAGTTACAGAAAAAAATTGGTTAGGATAAAAAATTACTGCCTTTTGGTCTATGAGGAAGGAGCTAGGTGATCCAAGAGCTCTTGCAGAGTATGGAGATAATGAAAAAGATCACGAGTTTAGCAAATTGTGGAATATAGAGCATCCAGATG
Organism: Sequoia sempervirens; assembly: GCA_007258455.2. Lineage (NCBI taxonomy): Eukaryota > Viridiplantae > Streptophyta > Pinopsida > Cupressales > Cupressaceae > Sequoia > Sequoia sempervirens. The sequence continues at coordinate 219,720 of VDFB02334399.1, read as the reverse complement.
AATGAGAAGATAAATAAAGTGATGATGAATCTAATGATGATAGGGAAGAAGAAAGCCATGCCAATTTCAAACTTGGTTTAAGTGAGGCCACAAAAGAAGCATATACTTTAGGAGTAGCCATAGCTGAAAAAATGGGTTATCAAGGTGGTGGTTTGGGGTCCCAAGGACAAGGAATTCCTACAATAATAGATTTACAACATATAAAACCAGTTGATAAATCTAGCCTTGGAGCTAATAAAGTAGACCAAGGGAAAAAAAGTAGAGTTGAAACAATTCAATTTGTTAGAGCTTCAAATCCTCATTGTCATGGTTAGACACAATAACAACTAGGACATACCCATAGTGGAGAGCTTAGTACAACTAGCACTAGCTCTGGTGGCAATGGTATGGGTAGTAGTACTAGTAGTGGTCAACATGTGCTCCAAAAAAAAATTACACATAAGAGGACAACACAATATACCACAAAAACGCTAGGTGATCAAGGCATATAGAAGAGGCAAATGATTTTGGCAGGTCCAAGTCACACTACTAGTGGATCCATCACAAAGGATTTATTTTCAGACACTCCCCCAATGTCACTTAGTCTGGTTGTGACATCATTAGCTACTACAAGTACTCCTATTCCTTCGCCATTCAAGCATTCCATTGTTCCTGTGTCCCTAGGTTTCGATTACATTGAAGAGTTTAAAAAGAAATCAGAACTGAATAAAAAAGAAAAGAAGCAACTGATGGAGAGTGTTTCTGTTGTAACTTCATAGACTACAACAACCATGGTATTACCCACATTTGACACAACTAAAGAAATCATGGAGTACACAATTCTTGTTCCCACAATTGAAAACAAACCAGCAAATCAGATGGCTCCATCTGAATGACAGCTGAACAATATTCAATTGGATTTTTTTGGACTTAGAAATACTGAAAAAATTAATATATCAAAGAAGAACAATGAATTGGTGTACACATCATTGCTAAAGCAAAATAGAGAGAAAAAAAGGTTGCAGACTCAAATTGAAAAGTTACAGAAAGACTTAGCAAATGAGAAAGAAAAGATGAAAGCAATAGATAACAAGAGCAATGAATTAGAAAAAAGAATAAAAAAAATTTCCTCTACATCAACAAGCAAAGAGGATAAGTAGAAGAGACTGTAGTGAATGAACTGAAGCAAAGGCTAGATGAGAGCAACAAGAAATATGATGAGGAAAAATCCACTTCAGAAAAATTAAGACTAAGCATTGCGAATGGAAATGCACAGTGGGAACAAAAATTGGAGGAGAGAAAAATAAATGAAAGATTGGAGGTAGAGCTGATGGAAGCAAAAAATGAAATTAAGTCTTGTCAAAATAAGTTATCTAAATTTTGTAGAGAAACAATGAGGCATATGAAACAAAATATTTGGGATGAAATAATGCAGGGGATTGATCATTTGTGTGACATGTTTCAATTGATTGATGCTATCAGACAACTTCATAATAAGCTCAACAAATATTTAATGGGAAACAAAAATGTGCTGGCATTAGAGAAATTAGCATATCAAATTCAACAAATAGTCTACAAAGCCATTGACAATGTTTTGAAATCAAAAGGGATTACTAATTGGCTTGCTACATCAATGATGTTGTAATTTGTCATTGAAAAGTGTTCGAGAATGCGTGAAACAAAGGAATATTTACATTTGGACGCAAACAAGATGAAGAAGGTGGATGAAAAGGTAAGGAACTTCACAGAGCTTGGTTTGCTAGACTTTTGACACAAATGAGCGATTCGTTGGAAAGAATGATTTCAAAAATAAGATGGAGGATGCAAGGAAGATTGATTTGGACCAGTTTCCTTAGAACCCAAATGTGGTGAACTATTTGGATTCCATCAAACCACTACTAACCTTGAATGCAAAATTGACTGAAGAATCCAACACAGGTTCCAATTTGAATCATGAATTGTTAACAAATCTTCAAGTCAAACAACATCAGTTAGAACAAATGACAATTCCACCACCTGAAGAGTGGGAGTTGCTAGAAAAGGTGATGCAGTGATTTGATTTTTGATAATATGAGTTTCCAAGTTCCAACTCAACTTTGTGCAGAGTTGTCTTTGAGCAAGATTTTGCATTGCCAATGCCTCTATGTATTCCTTCATGTGATAATCAATTTAAAAGCTCAAATTTTGACTTCAGTAATGTGTTGATGTTCAATTATCTGTATTATGGGTTTGGCTGATGCAATTAGGATTTTTTGGGAAAAACTTTGATTTTCCTCATTAGAGCAAAAACTCTTTTATTCTTTCAAGTTTGTTTTACAGTTATCTTTCAATTTTAGAAACTCATATGGTGAAATTCATGTAGACATAATCTTTGTGTTGTGGTGTATGGATTTATTCTGTTTATTCTAAATATCTTGCCAACGGTTATATATGTTGGTGTTCTAGATGTTTAGTAGATTGCATTGCTATCAAATGTTATCTTTGAATGAATGCTTATGGAAATGGTTGAGTTCAGTTAAAGAAATTTATTAGTTCTGAAGTGATTCAAGTCTTTGTGCTTTAGTTTATAGTTTGATATTTCATATTGGCATGCCTTTCAAAGCTTTCTAGTTAAAAGGTACACCTTTCTGGTTAAAAGCTACACCTTTCTTTGCTTTCTGGTTAAAAGTAACTTGGATTTCTTTGCTTTCTGGTTTAAGCTTTTATTGTTTAAGTTGTGTGGATGCCTTAAAGCCTTTATATGTTATTTATGTTGAATTGTTAGCTTCTATTAGCTTATACTTATAAGTTATGGATGTTGAATTGTTAGCTTCTATTCAAGGAATGGATTAATAATATTCCTTTCAATTATTTATCAAAGGTTGTGTGAATGGAAATGCAATAGGAATTTATAAGTAGTGTGATAAGTTTTGTTCTTTAAAAATGATGCAGAATCACATATCAAATTCAATACCATGGAATACAATATTAAATATTAAATATCACAATTTCCTGGAATACAACATAAAATATCATCAACTATAGTTTGGAATTTGGAATATGATTCATGAAGTGCAATATAAAATAAAGTACAATTATAATATAATAAATGAAGGAGTAGTTGAATGCCTTCTAATAATCGAAGTGAATGAGAGAAGTGTGTGGAGTTGGGTGGTGGTGTTGATCATACGCCTCGCATTTATGGCAAGGAATGTGAATTAAGTTATTAATCTTTGGAGGAAATACTTTCTCGATGCTTCTCTTATGTGGTGAATAATTGGTGTGAAAAAAGTGAACAAGAGGTGGTGGCTATGTAGCTGTAGCGGTGATGGAGGCTGGTTTCATGCTTACAATGAGGAAATAACTCTCACCTTTTCATGGAGGATCATCGACGAAGAGATTGATGCATTGTTTCCTATACGGTGATGAGCGATTAGTGCAGGAAGTGCAACTGATTCTGGGAAAAGGATTCAGCGACCTCAAGCACATATACAGAATGAACATGGACATATATTCACTGATTATGGCTTGGGGTTTAGATTTGGGAGAGCTGATTGAAGTTGTGAAAAAGGTGATGAAGACACTAGTGCATGAAGATTATCTTGAGGACATGGACTCACTATTGGAATGGGCGACTCCGGGTGTAGGAATGGATATCAGTGAGCGAATTGACAGTGATGAGGAAGAAGAAACAAAGAAATGCATACCTTTTGTGAAATGGCCAAAAAGAAAACGTAAAGCCAAATGGAGAGAGGGAGCAACATGTAGGTGGGAAGATCTGAAATTGATTGTGGAATTAATAGAGGTTGAGGTGTTAATCGTGAAGGCAAAGGCTGAAGCAAAGCATTTGGAGAAGAATGAGCAGCGACCATGAAGGAAGAGGAAGATGAACGGGGCCACCATGGAATCTGTGGCGAGTAGCTCATCTATAGCTTTACATTAATTTAGTCCTCTATCAGGCATTGTGATTTTTTGGCTGTCTGTATTTAGTTTTTTGGGGGTTTGCTAAAATTGTGGGCAATGAAAGGAAGATTTTTTTTGGTTTGCATAGTTAGTAGGTATTCGAAAAAGGCAATAAATGTAATTTTGAGCGAAATTTTGATTTTGATGTAGTTGTTAAGGGTTGGCAGTGAAGTCACTGCAGACAAACTTTAATTTTTGAGAAATTGGGGTAAAGTAGTTGAATATCTGGAGGATAGATGGTTATTCAGAAAAGTTTAGAAAATGATGTAATATAACTTTTTTATTAATAAAGCAAAAAATATTATTACCGATAAAAAAAATATATATCATGAAGTGCAATGATTCAAAATTTCATTGAATACAATATTAAATATCTTCAATTACAGTATGGAACAATGGAAACTAATCCATGAAGTGCAGTATAATTATAAATACCTAAAAGTTCCTAATTCTCTTCCATTTCCCAAATGGAGTCAATGTCCTTAAATTGACGTTCATCATCAGATAATGTAAAAGAGTCATCTTGAATTTGATTCTAAGTCTGCTCTTCATTTTCTTCGGCCTGTGTCTCAAATTCAACATTCATTGTGTGATTTGTGTCACTATTAAAGTCATCTGTCCCAATCCCACTACCACTGCCACTAGTACCAGCATTTGGAATCGGAGTGTTGCACAACCCAGTCCTTCTTCTTTCACATGTGGACCTCCAGATTGCGAGTTCCCTTTCAAAAGGAAAATTAAAGACATTATACACAGTTCCTTTCAACCTCAAGCAATTTTCCAAATTCTTGTCTAGTTTGTTTCTTAACTTTGATTTCAAAAACCCCAATGTACTGAAAACTCTCTCATCCTCCACCGACCCCAATATCATTGTTTGACATAAATCAACAAGTTTGAAATATTATGATATTGAACCATGCAATATTTCACTCAGACTTAAGTTTATCCAAACCTTTTTTATTGATTCGGGTTCGAAGGCCTTCTCCTTTCCCATGGACTTATACTGGTCCCTCATAGCTGTTGCAAAACTCCTAGATTTTTTTCTAAGCTTAGCTTCATTTAAAATTCCTTCTATTTTCTGCTCATCTTTTGTTACACTTTTCAAAAATTGTTCAATCAAGATTTTTACTTGATCATGAAAATATTTTGGGTTCTCTTGGTTTGCCCAAAATTGAGGATACACAATACCCATGGCTTCAAGTATTTCATGTCGAGGGAATATTTCACGTATCTCTGAGGAAAGAGATTTTGCAATTTCCTTCAAATTATCACTAATAGATTTTACAATGCCTTTAAAATCTTCCTCCTTAACAACTAATTCTCTGCTAGAGTGCCTAGTTGTCTTACAATGGTACATTGGTATCTCATATCCACATACACATATACATAAGTGCTTGCTTGCATTAAACTGTAAATAATTATCAAGATTATTCAAATAAGTAATTTTCTGCCACATGAAATAATTTGGGCCATCTTGTGTTAGATCTAGATATAGATGATCGAGGGCCAAGCGTGTATGTTTACGTAGATTGGAATGTTCATTAATATACATAGTTATGTCTTGGGATTTCTTCACAAGATTGTTCATCTCATCCAGCATGGGGAGAAGACTACCTAAAGTCAAGAGTGTCTCTATATAACTTAACCTATGTAAGAAGTTAGGAGCTTTGTCTATTGTGTTGCGATGCTCGTACATCACTCCAATCAAGGATTGATATTATGAAAGAACTCGTTGCATTGGTCCATGCAAGGAGATCCATTTGGTATCGACATCCTTGAGAAGCTTGTTTCCTAGTGTTATTCCCTCAGCAAAATTTTGAAATTATGAGAAACATTTGGGACTTCGATAGAATAATGCATGGATCTCACGGACTAGATTTTCAACTTTTCATACTATAGGAAAATTGCTTACAATTTTGAATGCTAAATTCATTATGTGGGTCATGCAATGAATTCCAAGCATGTATGGTGCACAAGTAGTTTGTAACTTTATGCAAACACCGATCCTTTGACCTTGCATCACTGTAGCTCCATCAGCTCCTACACACACCAACTTTTTGGCAATTGTCAACTCATCCATACCTGCAATTTCATTCAAAAATTTCTTGACTAGTTCAAATATATTTTGTGATGTTGAATTTTCCTTCATTTTATGAACACAGAGAAGATGAGCTTGGCGAACATGTCGTTCTACAGTATACAAATGCATATAGACCCATGAAGTATTTTCTATCATAGTAACTTCATCTAAAGATAATGCAATTAAATTTGACTCTTACTTTCTTCTTTAAATCTTCCTTTTCAACTACAGCAAGACAATTTTCCCATTCCCATCTAGCGTTTACTGACCAATGTGATAAGGGATAGTGAGGAACATTCAAAAAAGATAATAAACCAAAATATTCTAGGTTGTCTATCATAGGACGCCCTCTAGACAAAATATGAAAAACAACACTCATTTGAACAGTTTTTGACATATTTGTTGCTTCCATTGCTTTTCCAAATTGAGCCTCAAGTGTACCTTTACATGTAGCAATGTTCGAAATTCTTTTTTCATGCTCTTCATAATCTGTAGCATACCTAACATGAAGACATTATTCCTTTGATTTCCATCGTATGACTAATTGTTCGTTTTCATCTATGATTTGTTTTTCATAAACTTTACCGATATGATTTTCTATAGTGTTAATCTTTAGTTGCAATGTCTTGGCTCTTCCACATTTCCAACTAAGAATCGTACATTTGGCCAATGTTTCCTTTTCAATATCATTTGCATTGTCAATCCCCACTGGTACCATGAATGGGTACTTTGAAAACCAACCAAGTTGAAAATTCCTTGTCATTTCCCACTCACGCCCCATTTTTGATTTGCTTCTTCTTTTCTTGCTACCAACATCATCATCCTCATCCAAGTCAATTATCTCATTTTGGTTAACTGGGCCCAGGGTATCCCTTGGAACATCTTTTGTGGTATTTCCATCCTCATTTGATACATTTTGATTTAAATCAATGACAATCTCAACTTGGCCTTCCGGTGGCGGTGAGGTATTGTGAATGCTACCAATATTTGGTGGAAGAATTGATGATGTAGCTCCATCTTGACCTGATGGATCAAAAGCTTTGGAAATTCCAAAGTAAGACTATATGGTACATCTAAGTTTTTGGCATTTTGATGGCCTCCTAGTCTCCTCACCACCCTGAGGAGCAACAAGGGCCTTACACTTGCTGCTCAAGTTGCTCAACATATTGATCTCTCACTTCGAATAAAAACTGGAAAAAAATGTCTTCTTGTTTAAAAAGGACAGAGAATATAGATCCCATTCCCTACTCAATATCATCTTGAATACTGAAGCAAGAATCGAAAAGAGATAAAAAAACTTATTATTATAACACTATGAAGAAATGATCACTCAACTTTAAGTCTATGTTTTCAGCTTTTGCTAACTTTTGAATCGAGAAGTAGAACCTCAAAACTAAACAAAATGTGTAAGAATAAATGACACTTTCGATTGTATTTATATCAATCCATATTTTGTGAATTTCACAATAATTTTAAATGGTATATTAAAAAATAGGCGAATCTTGCGTGCTTATGCAACGATATGTTGTAATTTTCAAGGCGAAATGTGTCCTCAAATGTAATTATTTTTTAATGTTATTGGAAAAATAAGCCCTCATAAGCAACTATTTATAAATTTTAATTAGCGAAATGGGTCTTCACAAGGAAATTTTTGTAAATTTTACATGGAGAAATGGGTCCTGATACAATGTCGTTTTAATAGTATTGGTGAATATCTAGGTGTTTTATTACATGCTTCCAGGATTCTAGATGAAAATATTAGTCGGTCCATTTGAAACGCGTAGTTTGTTGTGGTGAATTTGTTGCTTAAATATGCCTCAGAAAAAAAATCGTTGGTGAATGGACATGCATTGGACCAATAGTTCGTAAAATCTGGGTGATTTGGACACCCTGTTGGATGCAAGAAATTCACAAATTTTGACTTGGCCGATTCCTAGAATTTTCCAATTGGTGAAGATTCACCACTAAAGTTTTCCCTGGCATCAAGCACATAAAGCTAGGGGGAAAGCGGGCAACCTTGGAAAATGGAATTAAACAAACCAAAGGAGGGGGATTGGTGACCATTAATGGTGATGCAAGTGGAGGCGTCAGAGAACAAAATTTGCACAGCCTGAATGAATTGAGGACCAAAGCCTAGGGAAGACAAAATGACAAGTATGAAAGGTCATTCAATGTGATCATAAGCTTTAGCAAAATCAATTTTAATAAAGATGGCTTTTTGATTGGAGAGTCTCGCCCATTTCATACCTTCCTAGACAACAATAATGATGTCTAAGATGAACCTAGATTTAATGAATCCAATTTGTTCTGGGTGCACAATCTAAGGCAAAAGATGGAAGATTTTCAAGGCAAGGGCTTTGACAATTATTTTATAAGACATTGAGGAGCGTGATGGGCCACCAGTTGCAAATATCCTCAGGATCACCAGATTTAGGTATGAATTTAATATTGCCCTTATTAATAAGATTTCCTAAAGTTTTAGAATGAAAAGCTTCAAGGTAAACCTTATGCATATATTTCCCAACACAGTCCCAAAGATATTTGTAAAATTCACACTCAAATCCATCAATGCTCGGGGCTTTATCATCGGCCATAGTGTTGACAGCTTCTTTAAGATCTTCAATTGTGAGCAATTTCTCACATAAGGTTTTTTGGGCTAAGGAAAGCCTGTTTGGAACAATAGCAAGACAATCTTGAAGTGCTTGATGTCACTTAGAGTGTACTCTTGAGATATGAACACCTACTCATAATGTCTAACAAAAGCCTAGAGAATTTCAGATAATTTGGAAAGCACAACATTGCCTTCTTTGATCCATTTGATACTAGGAGGATGAGTGCCTAGCTTGAAGAGCTAGGAAGAATTCTTTTGAGGCACGATCTCTAATTTTAAGCCACTGAAGCTTGGCCTTGATTTGGGCTCCTCTAGCAACATAGTTGTTAGCAACTTGCTTTCTATGCCTTAACTTTGCAACCCTGACTTGCAGAGAAGGGAAAAAGGGGTTAGCCGCCAAGGCCTTGGTGGCAATACGGAGATTAGACATGGTCACTTCATAAGACTGTCTACGAAAGATGGCCAAATGGTGCCCATAAATGTGGAGAAACATCAATGTGCGAGTGATAACATCATTCCACCAAACAATCCAACCTGTATTGTGAGGTGGCCTACACTCTAAATTCCAGATGGTACGGATTTGGGCCAACATGGGTTGGTGACTCAATAAGGAATTGTTTAAAAAAATTGGGTCCTGCTAGCACGAGGCTGCTTTAACTCCCATTCAATGCAAAATGTAATGGGATAGTGGTCTAACAACACCACATCCACTAATGGCCTTACTGGAAGTGGCGAAGAGCTAGCAAAAGAGAAAAAAGATTGAGCCGAGATCATAGCACGATCAAGGCATTTAAATATTCTATCAGACCTAGCTCGATAGTTGCACCAAGTGTTCCAAAAAGAATGAGAATGGCAGCAACCAATATTGGGGTTGAAAAGACCCAGTTTATTATGTATGTAGTATCATGCCTCTCTTTTGCCAACTTCCCATCGAAATGGCAGAGTAGCATCCTTGTCGTACGCCACCTCAACCATATTGAAATCCCCACAAAGCAACCAAGTAGCAACTGGCAGTGAATCAAAAATCCAACACCAGAGCAAATATCTTTTAACAACATCATTCAAGGCATAAACATTAATAATCCCAAAGGAATGATTATCAATGTTAAGAAGAATCTAGACAAGTCAATGTGTGGGGTTAGACCCATGATCAACCACACAAGCAAGTTATTGTGGGGATAGAAGGGTAACCACTCCACCACGTCGAACCTCATGTTCAATACAATATATTTTACTAGCTAGCCAAATAGAACACCAAGCCGAAGAAAGCAAAAAACTAGCAACTTTCACTTCTTGAAGACACAGAACATCAACACTAGCATAATTCTGAAGAGCATCCCTAACAAAATACTTCCTAGAGAGGTTTGTCAGACCTCAAACATTCCATTAGAGGAAATTCATGAATGAAACTCCTCCATTTCATCAAAGTTTAGCTCCTCGTCCAACATGGAGAAGTGATTCTATAAGAATTTTGGTGGAACTAAACTAATTTGAAAAGGTGGAGATGAATGCCTCTATTTTTCTTAAACATATTCTCCTTCTTCTAGAGGTCTAGAAGGACTTCGAAACCTCCCATGAACTCTCAACATGGGAGGAGAATCAGTCAGTTGTGCTATCATAACTAAGGTAGGCTGAGGCGTAGCCTTAGGCCTTGACCACACTATAATACTATTAGAGCCCATTTGGGCTTCCTTCCCCTTTGCAAGACGGTTTGAAATTTCTTTTGTCAGATTGAGGGTTTTAGAAACCATCTTGGAGCCATTGAACTTGTTTTTCTAGTTGGTAATCATTGTCCACTTTTCCTCTAGTTTGGCGACAACACTTTATGCCTGGCGAGGCTTTTCAGCATCCCGTGGCGACTAAGGAGTATGAGGAATTGCTAGAGGGAAATCCTTAATCTTGTTGTCTATGGACTAACACCTATAACAAGTATTTGGTAGATTGAAATAAGTGATTTTTGGGCATGCCAAAAAGAACCAATTTGAATATCAATGGGATCTTTCAAATCCTGTGAAAGGTCCACTTCGACACAAACTCGCTTTTGGGGGCGAACTTGAAAGAACCTATTTGGTTCAACACAAATAACCCTCCCAGAGAGAAAGCAATATGTTGATAAAAATGCACATAGGGCAACGATAAACCAATAAATTCAATCCATAATGGAACCCGCAACTTGGTGTCATCTGAGACAGTGAAGTCCTGGGTCCATGGCTAGAAAACCAACAAAGAGGACCGCACATACCAAGGGCCATGGTTTAGGATATCTTGAACATGACTAACCTTCACAAAGCGAAAAAAAAGCCTTTAGTCAAATTTTGGACCATATCAAGGCAAACCCCATGAGGGACCCAGGCCTTTTGAACCCACTCTTTAAGCACACTTTCAGGGGGAGTCATGCCAACAAAATAACAAACAAGAGTATGTTGCTCTAACCATTGACATGCATAATCAAAATCCGGCGTGGGTAACACCACATTAGCTGAGGAATCAAAAGACTTACCTCTTGGAACACTTTCCGAACAAATTTTTAGGGATGCTTGTTCGGAGGAGGAGCCATTGAGCAAAGTCGTCGAACCACCAACATCAGCAAGAACTATTGGGTTAGAACCAGTTGAAGGCATAATAAAACCAAGAAAACCACAGTAAATGTAGTCGTACACATAGTAAATGAGAAAATCTTGCGCCTAAGGCATGGTATGATGCAATAGGGGGCAATAATGACCACAGACACAAGAAACCCTAATAGAGCTCATTCACCAATCTTAAATTATCTACTTTCTCACTTTCAATTTGACAACCATTTACATGTCAAATATTAATATTTAATAATAAAAGAACAAAACAAATAAAATTTTGAAATTAAACTATAATTTTTAGATAAATGTATAAATAAGGTTTATTTTTAAAAATTAAATAATTAACTAAAATATTGAAAAAAAATAAAATTAATTTATTATTTCATAATTAAAATTTATCAACATTTTTTTTTTGAATTATCAATAAATCTTAAGAAAAACTATTTATTTTGAAAAAACATTTTATTATTTTCTTATGATTTTCTAAATAATAATAATAATAAATAAAATAATTTTAATTAAAATAAAATTTTAAATAAATAAAATAACTATAAATTGATATCTTTAAATTTTTTTAAATAAATACATTTAAAATATCTATATTAATTTATAAAACTTAAAATATAATATATATCCTATTTAAATAATCTTTAGCAAATATATATTTTAATTATTTTTATTGATGTCCATTTTCACTCTTCCAAATTGAAAGAACTTAATATAATCCAATAAACCTTAGTTTTAAGATAAAATATAGACTCCCATATAACAAATAAAAATGAATATGATTGCATCAAATATTTAAGTTAAAAATAGCATTAAAATCATTAAAAAAATGTAGTTAAGAATGTCTCTTTCTCTAATGGTATCCTCTTTTTCAAGCATATAAATATTATTAATTCTCATTTCTAAAGCTTTCACATCTAAGGGATGGCCATATTTATAGGCCCTACACCATCAATATATGTATTCATAGCCCTTTATTGTTTGTTTAGATTCATATGGGTGGCTTGTTTTTTTAAATTCATAGGTTTGGTAAAATTGAACACATTTTGTTTGGTTCCCAATGACATGTGCAATAATCTAAGCCAATAAAGTTACAAGATCCTTTGTGGGGTAGATGGCAGATATGGCCATTGGGCAATCAAGTTGTGTTTTGTTTTGCAATAAAGTATAGAATGTTTTTCTTTTGTTTGTAGTAAGATGTATGTTCTTTTGTATCAGCATTGCATGTTCTAAGGCATAGATGATAAATTATTTTCTGCATGTTCACATGCAACAAGGTGAACATTATTAAAAGTTGTCACTCAATTATTCATTATTAGTTGATGTGACTTGTGCTCTTGTGTTTGGTATTTGGGTTTGATGTAAAATAGGGGAAAGGTGGTTGAGTTTTTTTTTTTTAAATTGGGAGCTAGGTTTTGTTATGATAATATAAAATTTAAAATATATTAAATAAATAAACAATATGTAAAATTGATGAAATATGAATGTTGTATAATGTGGTATTTATTGTAGATGTTTCAATATTTTTGGTTGTAAAACAGAAGGAAGGTTAAATTTGAACATAAAATACTTTCACATATAGTTTTTACTAGAAACATTTAAATTTATGCATACGGATTGTGGAAATACCATGTCTATAAGAAAGAAGGTTGTTTGAATTTCTTAATAAGAATCAAACCCCTTTGTTGATAATATAGAATAGAAGACCCACCTACTAAATATTGTGATCTCTATAATATTAATGTTGATTTAAAGACTAACATGATGTTGATGTGATGAATATATTTAAACTATATTCTATTTTTTGGAGAGTTCTAAAATGAATTCATATTTTTCATAGACGACCTAGCTTTGAAGCCTTACAATTTAATAAATGATTTCATTGTTATTTTGAATTATTTAGTGATTCTTAGTTTTGAATTATTTTGTGATTCTAAATTTGATCCTATAAGTGTAGATCCAATACAACACATGGATTTGATGTGTCTATTTATATAATCTTCATTGGTTTTTAGAATGTTTCTTTTGTTGGGATTAATTTATTTTAAGATATGTATTAATTTTATGTCATTCCTATGATGTTACTTCATGGGACCCACCTTATTGTGTTGGATTCTTACATGGCATATGAATAGGAAGACATGCATCATAATTTGGTGGAGATAGGTGTTCCACTTGGTGGACCCCACTATAAGCTATTTTTGTGGAATTTTTCATAAGTTGGAAGAGTTGGACTTGATAGCTACTATGGCAGATTATGATAGAACTAAAACAATGTAAGAGTCATGACTAGTGAAATTGTGGCACGTGTTAGTCTTACATGTGATAGGACTATGCATGTCAAGTGGGACATCTTGCATGCATGTAAACACCTTGGATATCAAGATTGGTTGCAATTTGCATAAGTAGGTGAAGATAGGAGCCTTGCTTGTTCTTCTTTAGGTTTGCATTCATGTAGTGAAGAGGATGATATAGCATGTGGTTGTTCTAGGCATCCATCTTGGTATGCTATAAATACAAGGATTTTCTTGAGGAGTGAAGTGAGGAGAATTATTCATTACAAGGTTATGTTGTTAGATTTCCTTTAGAAGAATAAGATTTGATCTCCATGTTAATGCTTTGAGACTGCAAGTGTATTGTAGCATGTTTGTTGTTGTATATTAATACATTGTTTTGATGCTTTGGAGTGTGGTTTTTTACCCAAAAGGGTTTACCCCATATATTTTGGTGTTTATTCTCTTCTATCTATCTTTTGTCTATTCTTCATGTTATTAAAGTACTTGTTTACATGATGTTATGTTACCGAAATTTACTTAGATCTAAAAAAATACATTATCTTTCCTCTAAGGGCTAATGTAATGGGAAACAAACTATGTTTTTTTCCACTTTAAATGCATAACAGTATGTTCTTGTATCAAATTATTAAATAAATAATTAATTAAAAGAAACAAAGGATATCATAAAGTACATATTGGTGATCCTTCTAGGGTGATGTTCTTTTCCCTTTCATTTTTATTTATATTCTTAGGCTATTACCACATAAAACTTACTATTGTACTTTTTAGTTTACACATGATAGGGAATATTGCTTCCCTTACGTCAAACCATGTAAAGACAAAATTTAACATTGACTAGATTAAAGAACTAGAACAATATCTCATACATACAATAAATTCCTAAGATTCTTCTACAATGCAAATTATATTGATAATGCATGCAAGTAGTAATAATAGCTCTAGAATGCCTCCAAGAGATAATCAAATGATCTAGTGATCTAGGATGATGTCTAAAATGACCTAGGGCTACACTTTAAATACAACACTAAGAGCCAAAAATGAAATGCTTTCCCACCTTGAGTCAACATACAATAGTCATAAGGATAGGTCAAGACAAACCCAAATAAATATTTAAATTTTGAAAGCAAAGAGGTCATCTATGTGAGTGCAAAAATGATACATAATTTAAAATTTTAAACTCAAATAATTTTCTATGGTAAAATGGGCACCACCTATTTACTTATGTGATTTATTCCTTTGCTTTTCTCTTATAAACCATAAAATTATTATATAGGTAATTAAATTAATATAGAAATATTAAATACATATCTAAAAGATAAAAAGAGATATTAGTATATATAATTAATTAATTTCAAATATATTTTTTAAAAGATATAATTTAAATATTTAAATACCAAATATACATTTATAATGGAAAAAACTACATACACATACCCTTTTCCCTTATGTTTTGGGCCCATTTTGACTAGCTTGTCCTTTATTCAATAACAAGTATACTGTAAGTAGCATTATCTTGTGTTAAATTTGGCTCATGATATTATCCTAGCCCATCCTCATCATCACTTATCACCAAGCACTAGTTCCAATCCTTAGATCTCCCATTTTCCACCTTGGTTTAGATATATGGATGAAAAATTGACTCATGCCACTTTTCTATGTGTGGATTTGAGCCTGAAGATTTTAAACCCAAAATTTAAATTTGATCATTATTTCTCTTTTCCTACTAGTAATTATGAGTTAACCTAACATGCATTTGTTTAAATTTGTGTGTTATTTTAGTTATATTTAAGTGCATTCCATATCCATTGGAAATTATGAATATAATTCCTATACATTCACATGAGAGCATCATTGTAGCACTATAGAGAATTCTTATTACATTATCTACCTAAATTATCATCCTAGGAATAAATACTATTTTCATGTTGTCTTAAATCATTTTCATCATCTTTCCATCGA
Organism: Sequoia sempervirens; assembly: GCA_007258455.2. NCBI lineage: Eukaryota > Viridiplantae > Streptophyta > Pinopsida > Cupressales > Cupressaceae > Sequoia > Sequoia sempervirens. The sequence continues at coordinate 204,270 of VDFB02334399.1, read as the reverse complement.
GTTGCCTAGAATCTTGACTAGAGGAGAACAAATCCTTGCTTAACAAGTTCACAAATGGCGTATCTTGACATCACCCAACTTTAGACACAAGTAAATAAATTTGAGATGCATATGCATTAGTATTAAAAAATTTCTTAGTTCAATTTCATGAATTAGGTTCATTTCTACATGCCACCTTCACTTCCATAGAAACGAGGTTCAATTTTGTAGGCATGGATCTAAAATAAAATGCAATACAATCAATTTACATCTTTTAAGTCATTTATCTTGACAACAACCTATTTTTGACATATTGGTGAATCAATTCCCAACATTCTCAATAATATATTCCTTCACCTAAATTTAGAGCTTTCACAATTTAAAAAAAAAAATTATATAAATAAATTCTACATTCATTAGTCCAATCCTAATTCTTTATCCTAGATCAAATTTATTTATCATAAAATTTAATTAATTTATCATAGGATATATTTATGTGAGGAAGATGTTACTTTCCTTGCATTTACTTGGTGAACTTGGAATTCCTACTTGGGGGTTTAGCTTAATAGATTTTATTCCTTATTTATTAGGGCTTCAAATTTTCATTATTTGATCATATATTTTATTTTTAATATTTATGAGGGTTTGGATCCCATTTTCTTTGTGCTTAAATTTGTATACCTTCTATTGGGTTTTTCTTTTCATTCTTGAGAGTGATTTTGTTTTGAATCCACCCTATCAACTTTTAGTTTTTTCCTCTACAATTTTATTTTCTAATTTATTTATAAATATAATTACTTAATATTTTTCTAATTTTATACCAAATCTTCCTTCCTTTTCATTTTGATTATCCTTTAGTGTTCTTTCGGTTATTTTCATGGAAAGGTCTCATTCACAGTATTATTTATTAATTTATTGAGGATAGTATTTTTTATGGTGTTAACATGGATGCAACTATTGTTACTAGTTCTATTTAATTTGAGGTTGAGAATTTTGATCATGAGGAACTTAAATCCAAAAATTAAATTTCTAACATGAGCTCACTAGTTTGGCTAATGTGGAAAGTCCTACTCTTGAGTTCCTTCATGATTTTTTGATTAATAAGAAAATTTTAGAGGTGCTTCAAGGTAGCATGTCAATGTTATCTATTATAATTCATTAAATGGTACAACTTCCTCTCCCCATCCTACCTATGTTATTTTTGTTGTAATTTTGTGTTTCATTGATGTCAACAGACCTTTGTTGTTGCATTGATGCCAACCTATGGAGATTCTTTGATTGGTTGCATTATGTTGCCATTGGTAGTATCATTGATATCAACCACTTGAGCATGTGTTGGTGATGTTCAACCTCTTATGTGGTTGAGTTTCTGAGAAGATGTTCGTAATGTTGAGTTTGAGTTTATGGTGCTTGGTTTCCAATAGATTTTGAGAAAAAGTGAATTAAAGATGAAATAGTGTGGTGAAGAGTGTTTAATGTAGTAGAGTGGTGTTTATTGTTTTTCTCCACATTTCTTCATAGCTGAAGATCTACCTATGTAGTTTAGATATGTTTTTTTGAGGTTTTTAGAGGTGTTATATCCAAATTTTCAAGTTCTAGATCATTGTGTAGAGACCAGTGTGTGTATTGTGTTGTAGTGTTTGTTGTCTAGGAGAAATGGTTTTGCTAAATACATTTTTCCATAGTTTGGTTTTTGGTCTTGTAGATTTGAAAGTGTGCTTATATTGATCATATCTATCATCAATATGACTTGTTTGTGTTTTGGTGCTCCACAAGGTTAGATTCCAGTGTTGCAATGTGTTGAAGGTTAACTGATTGTGCAGTATGAATATGTTATAGTGTATAAGGTTCTGAGAGGTTTATTGGATTTTAGGGTGTTGATGGAATATTCTAGATTGTGTTAAAGAGATGTGTGTGGTCTGTGAGTCATCTTTGGATAAAAGGAAGCATGTACTTAATGTTTAATGGTGTTAACATAGGTTCAACTGACCTTGGGTGTTTACACTAATTGTGTATGTGCTTCAATGTTTGTGAAAGTGTGGCATATCATAAATTTGTGTATTTCGGTTTGAGTTAAGGTGTGTTGTAGTCTTCCTTCATTCCTTTTCACTGTGATATTTTTTGATGCCAACCTAATTTCAATTTGCACATTTGAGGTGCATATCCAACCTTGTGAATTGTTTTCAAGGTTGAAGATGGCATATATATGAGTGTTGATTTGATGGAGGATACATTAGTGATGTGTGTATTGTGAAGTGTGAAAGTGTGAAATGTAGTTTGAGCTTTAATGCCTAAGACTACTGAAAGCAGTGATCATAAGGTGTCTACATTCTATACAGAGAGTGTGAATGTTCTAGTGAAGTAGTGATGGAACTTTTTTGTTGCTCTAAGATGGATTTCTCATTGTAACAATCTTTTTTTTTTTTTCTAATTTGGTAGTGAGCCATTGGAAGTGGGCCCTTCTTTTCTTTTGGGAAGTGAGCCCTCCGACAATGAGTTTATTGTATTTGGTGTTGAAATTACTTTATATTATGAGCTAATCCTCACCGTGGTTTTTCCCTTCTTGGGTTTTCCATGTAAATATGTTGTTCTCATGTGTTTAGATGTGTTTGCACTATTTTTTCTCATGTTACATTCTGCTAATGCATGATAAGGGTTTAATGGTTGTTAAGGGTTTATGGACTAATGCAGATTTGGATGTTAATGAGGCCTTTGATGTTTTAATGTACAACTGATTCACCCCACCTCTCATTTGTCTTGTACATTCAACAATTGGTATCAGAGCAAGGTTCCTTAGAAGAAAGCTTAACTGCTTGAGGTAGATCTAGGATGGTACACACGAAAGATTCTCCTTTTTTTGATGTATTTGATTATTCATTTTGGAAGACCAAGATGGAAGGTTTTCTTATTTCTATGGGATTTGGAGTTTGGAAATTTTTTGAAACTAGATATACAATTCCTACAACTGGTCCGAGTACTAATGATGGAATCAATGTATATGAGAATAATGGTAAAACAAAGTATTCTCTTTTGAGTGGTTTTTCTAATCCAAAACTTGTGAAAGTTATGAGTCTTAAAACTGCAGATGAAATCTAGAAAAAACTAGAAAGTATCTATGAAGGAGATGATAAGGTCAAGCAAGCAAAGATGCAAAATTTGAAGATCAAGTTTGAAAAACTAAGGATGACAAAATATTAACATATTACAAGCTACATGCATAGAGTGGATGAAGTTGTCAATTCCATCAAAGTTCTTGGTGGAAAACTAGATGAAGAAGAGGTGGTAAAGAAGGTACTAATAACTCTTACTAAATCTTATAGCCACAAGCTTTCTGCTATTGAAGAAGTTTAGAATTTGAATAATTATTCTAGAGATCAATTGTTTCGTGCACTAACTACTTTTGAATTGAGAGAGTTTGATCCAAGTGATGTAAAAAAGGAGACTTATTTTAAAGTTGGAAAAGAAGAGAAGAATGAGGAATCAGACCAAGATGATGTTGATGATGTAGAAGAAAATTTTGTGAGAAGATTGAAAAAGGGAACTAGAAAATACAAAGGTAAGTTACCATTCAAATTATTTAATTGTGGAAATATTGGTCATTATGCTTCAAGATGTTAGGTGTCAAAGCTTCAAAAGATAGACCTAAGGAGAATAAAGGTAATTCAATTAAGAGAACTTATTATGTTAAAGAATATGCCAACATATTTGATGATGAATTTGATTATCCGGATGATGAAGATGATGAAGATGATGAATTCTTGTTCATGGTTCTAAATGTTGAAACTAATTTTTCTATCTCTGAGAGATATATGAATGAAAGTGCTATGAAAGAAGGTCATAACGTTGAAGGATAAATGGTGATCGTTTTTCATGCTAGAGAGGAAAAGAACAATTGGATCATTGACAATGGATGCTCAAATCACATGACAGGTGAAAAGAGTAAGTTTTTTAAGCTTGAGAAGCTTGAAGGTTTAGTTAAATTTTTTGATGATACATTTACTAAGATATGTTGAAAAGGTTCAATCAGTTTTGATGGAATGCATAATACAAATGATGTTCTTTATGTTAAGGTTCTATGACATAACCTTTTGAGTGTAGGAAAAAATTGTAGCAAAGGATATAACCTTGTGTTTCAAGATAATGGTTGTGAGATCGAAATAGGCTCTGAAACTGTGGTTGCAATAGGAAGAAGGATAGATGAAATGTTTATCAACTTAAGGGTGCAAATGGTCAATGCTTTATGACTCTGACTAATGGGAGTTAGCTATGACATAGGAGAATGTGTCACATCAATTTTGATATCCTAGTGAGGATCAATTAAAATCAAGATGTGAGAGATCTACCAAAGATTACAAAGCCTATCAATGTTGTCTACAAGGAATGTCAGATTGGGAAGAAAGCTAGAAAGAGTTTCAAAATCAAAGAACAATCTATTACCAGTCCTTTGGATTTGGTGCATACAAATCTTTGTGAACCTACCAGAATCATAATTTTTCAAGGTGATAGGTATTTCATGCTATTAATTTATGATTACTCCAAAATGAATTGGGTTACTTGTCTTAAAGAAAAAATAGAATCTTTAGATAATTTTAAGGCATTCATATATATGGTAGAGAATGAAATGGATATGGAGATCAAATGTTTGAGATCTGAAAAATGTGGAGAGTTCACCTCCAATGATTTTAACACTTTTTGTAAAAATCATGGAATAAGAGACATTTGTCAACTCCTAGGACTCCTTAGTAGAATGGAGTTTTGTGGAAAGGAAGAATAGGATTGTTTAGGAAGTAGCAAGGACAATGATGAAGGAAGAAAATCTACTAGATTTCTATTGGAGAGAAGCAACTCATACTGCGGTCTACATACTTAATAAAGAATAAACAAGGACAAATAGTTCAAAGACTCCCTATGAGTTGTAGTATGGAAGAACCCCTACTATGAAATATTTCAAAGTGTTTGGAAGAAAATGTTATATCAGAAGAGATGAAGAAAACTTAGGAAAGTTTGATGCAAGATCTGATGATGAAGGAATCTTCCTTGGATATTCTACAAGAAGTAAGGCTTACTAGTGCTACAATAAGAGGCTGAAAAAGATTGTTGAAATTGCATGTATCAAAGTGGATGAAGACTTAAACAAAATTTCAATAATAATAGATGGATATAAATGAAGTGAGTTCTCTTGCAGAGGAGAAGAGAAAAATGATGGTAAGAAAAAAGAAGTGCAGGTTGAAGAGGAAGAAGCTCCAAAAAAGATCTCTAAGACTCCTAAGTATGTGTAGAAGAATCATTTAAAAGATCAAATCATTGGTGACAAGAGTAGAGGTATATTGAGAAGAAGAAAGGTTGTTGCGATAGAAAAAAAAGTAAACTTATGTTTACTTTCCAAAGTTGAACCTAAAATAGTGATTGAGGCATGCAAAGATGAATATTAGATTAAGGCTATGGAGGAAGAACTGATGTAGATTGAGAAGAATCAGACTTGGAAACTTGTCCCAAGACCAACAAAAAAGAATGTGATTGGAACTATGTGGGTATTCTGGAACAAGTTGAATGAGAGTGGAGAAGTGGTAAGAAACAAGGAAATAATTGTGTGTAAATGCTACTCACAAGTAGAGGGAGCATATTTTGAGGAGACATTTTTTCTGGTGGAAAAAATGGAAGATATTAGGATGTTTTTGGATTTTGCAACACATAAGGATTTTAGAGTTTATCAGATGGATGTAAAGTCTGCATTCTTGAATGGTGAGTTGGAAGAAGATATTTATATTGAACAACCAAAAGGCTTTCAGTTATTAGATAATCTTGATATGGTTTGTAGATTGAAGAATGCATTACATGTACTCAAGCAAGCTCCTAGAGCTTGGTATGCAAGATTGGATAGGTACTTGTTACAAAAAAGGATTCAATAAAGGTATTGTAGATCATAGTAATCTTTATTTCAAAGTTGAAAAATATAAAATCTTGATTGTGGTTGTGTATGTTGGTGATATAATCTTTGGTGGTAATGAAGCAATGTGCAAGAGATTCATAGAAGAGATGCATAAAGAATTTGAGATGTCTATGCTTGGGGAGATGAATTCCTTCCTTAGACTTCAAATCAATCAGACAAAGAAAGGGATATTCATATCACAATCTAAGTATGTCAAAGGAACATTGAAGAATTTTGGGATGGAAGACTCTAAATCGACATGTAATCCTATAGTTATTAGTTGCAAACTAAGAATGAAAAATATCCTAAGGTTGATCAAAGAAACTACAAGTTGTAACTCACAAGACAATGTGAGATAATTAGCAATATTAAAAATTTAAAAATCAATGCTACAAAAAAATCAAAGGTTGAGACACCTTTTTCTAACATTCTCCCACTTGTTAAACAACTTTGAAGAGTCAATGGAAGTAATAGGATTTAATTGCTAGAGGCTGAGAGGCCCATAGAATTTGAACACCATCTGAACTTCTCTATGCTCACTGGCTTTGTCAATGCATCTCCAACATTCACCAGGGTGTCAACCTTCTCCAACTTCACCTTTCCATATTCCACCATATCACGAACAAAATGAAACTGAACATCAATGTGCTTTGTTCTAGCATGGAAAGTAGGATTCTTTGTCAAGAAAATGACACTCTAACTGTCACAACAAATAGTGATCTAACCTACATCAAGCCCAATATCTGAACACAAACACTTAAGCCAAATGGATTCCTTCCAAGCATGAGTTGTTGCCATGTACTCTACTTCTGTAGTGGACAAAGTGACTACAACCTGCCACTTACTCATCCAATTGATAGCACCACCATACATTGTGAACACATAACCATTGGTGGATCTTCTATTGTCAATGTCACCTACCCAACCTGAATTCACGTATCCATGAATACTCATTGAGTTTTGAGGTCCAATAGAATAACCATGAAAACATAAGGAATACTCAGAAGTACCCTATAAATATTTGAACACTCTCTTCATTGTGTCTCAATGTACCTGTCCAGGATTAGCCATAAACCAACTAAGGACTCCCACTGCTTGGGCAATGTCTAGCCTCGTATAATACATAAGATTTCCAACAACACTCGCATATGGTACTTTGGTCATGTCCTCCATCTCAGTAGGAGATTTTCAATAATCCTCCACATAAAGCTTCATCTTCTACATTACATAAACAACTAACTTTCTACAAGTTGTCATGTTGAACCTCTCCAATATTGTATTCACATAATTGCTCTAGCTTAAACAAATCTTTTTGTTAGATTTGTCTCTTTTGATCTGCATCTCCAGAATATACCTCGCTGCACCTAGATCCTTCATCTCAAATTGTACTGGAAACTAAGACTTCAAAGCTAAAATCAAACTTTTACCATTCCCAAAAAACAACATATCATCTACATGCAATGCAATTATGAGAATGTGACCTTTATCAAATTTGTAATATATACAATGGTCATATTTAGATCATAGATATCTCAATGCCAACACATAGGTATCAAACTTATGGTACCACATTCTAGAAGATTGCTTAAGACCATACAAATACTTTTTCAACTTGTGAACCATATTTTCTTTACCTTTAACCATGAAATGCTCTGGTTGTGACATATAGATTTTTTTCTCCAAGTCACCATGAAGGAAGGTTTTTTTCACATCCATTTGCTCCACTTATAAATCATATGATGTTGCTCGTGATAACATGAATCAAATAGATGTTAGCTTTGCAACAAGAGAGAATATCTCACCATAATCTATCCCCTCCACTTGTGAATAACCCTTCACAACTAGCCTTTCTTTATGCTTCTCAACACTGCCATCAAGACCAACTTTCTTCTTGAACACCCATTTACAACCAATGGGTTTGTGTGCTTTAGGAAAGGGCACCAAATCCCATGTATCATTTTTCTTCAATGCAACCATCTCCTCATCCATGGCTTTCATCCAAGAATCTAAATCACTCATACCCATAGCCTATTGCATAGTCCTTGGCTCATCAACGTTAGAAATCAAAACAAAAATAGAATTTGAATCCAACAAAGAATAACTAAACCTTTCAGCTAAATAACTGAACCTATCAAGTTGTCGCCTATCTCTCATAGACCTCCTTAATTTCTGAGGTTGAGGTTCTTCTTCTTCTTCAAAACTTTAAGAGATTCTCAAGCTCTCCTCATCATCAGGTCCATTCTGGGCTTTAGGTTCAACTTTCTTAGGGTCAAGAGGAAGCTAAACCACATCTTCTTTCTTTTGTTTTTTTGTAGGCTACAAAATAATGGAAGAAGGTTTCATCTCTCTGAAGATAACACTTTGACTGTAGAGAACCTTTTCAGCCACTGGATCCCAAAGCTTGTACCCTTTCACACCAATACCATATCTGATGAAGATACACTTGACAAACATGTTTTCCAACTTCAACCTTTTCTCCCTTGGCACATGAGCATATGCCTCACAACCAAACACACAAAGATGCCTCAATGAGGGCTTCATTCCCGACCACACCTCCATAAGTGTCTTATGAACAAGAGTTGATATAGGAGATTTGTTGACTAGAAAGCATACAATGGCAATAGCTTCAGCCCAGAACTTTTGTTCAAGGCCAGCTACACTTAGCATACTCTTAGCCCTCTCCATCAACGTCATGTTCATCCTATCTGTACGACCATTAGAAGTAGATGCAACTTTCTTCTTTGTTGCTAGTTCCAATGGTGAGGATAGTAACGCAGAAGTTATTTTCTTCTTTTCCACAAAAGAACTATTGCACTAAACCGTGCATGCATCTAGCTAAAATAGAGTGCCTATCCAAACACCCTTAGCAAGCACCATAGCTCCTCTTGTCATCTTGCATCCTCCATTCGAGAAAACAACTTGCACACACACACACACATCATTCAATTTACTTACAAAAGAAAGGTTTCGTGCCAAACTAGGAATATGCAGTACACCATCAATCCCCTTCACTCTACCATCCGGGAATCTTATTTTGACTCTTCCACGGCCAACAATATTCAAGTGAGAGTCATCACCTAGGTACACCTTCCCACCATCATAACTTTCATACTTAGAAAACCAATCTCGATGTGAAGTCATATGGAAAGAATCAATAGAGTCTATCAATCACACATCTTATGATGCATGCGTTGCCAAGGTAGCAACAAAGGCATCTACATCATCCTAAGAGGACTTATCAGATTCAGAATTAGAGAATGTCTTCTTTTTCTCCTCCTTACAATCTTTGTGAAAGTGACCAGATTTGCCACAATTCCAACATTTCACCTTGGTCTTACCAGGAGACTTAGATCTCCCATGGGATTTGGATTTGGATTTTTCTTGCTTCTTGTTCTTCTGTGTTTCCTTTTTCTTCTGTTCTTCCTCAAACTACCAGAGCTTCCTTAGTCATTTCAGAGTATTTTCTTTACATTTCTTTAGATAGAAATGACGCCACCACTTCATCCATCTTAAAGGATGTAGTGGTACTTCCAATGGCCATGACAAGGTGGTCTCATCAATCCGATAATGAACACAACAAAGTCATGCAATGATCCTCCTCCATTTTCACACCAATAGAGTTCAACTGGGCAACAAGCATGTTGAATGCATTTAGATGATCTGCGACAGATCCTCCTTCTTCCATCCTCAGAGAATATATCTTTTTTCGCAAGAAGAACTTATTTACCAGGGATTTAGCTTGATAAATTTAGGAAAGTTTTTTCCAAAGAAATGCAACAATCTTCTCTTCATGAACATTTAGAAGTACTGAATTAGCTAAACAAAGTCTTATCTGACCCTTAGCCTTCTGATCCATTAGATCCCAATCTTCTTGTTTCATGCTCATTGGCATAGTTCCAAAAACAATTGTCCACAAGTCACAGTCTACAAGCATGCCTTCCATCTTGAACTTCCACAACTCAAAGTTGTCTCTGTTAAACTTCTCTATCTCAATTCTACTAGATATGCTTGCCATCTCCTTGCAACATGGTCAACACAAAATTTATGCAATAGACTCCCACTCAAATAAGATTAGTACAAAAACCTCTTTAACCCACAATAGGAAACCGAGGTGATTAGACTCTGATACCAACTAAAAGGAAGTCAAGTACCCAGAAAAAGCTTCCAACACTAATCTATTAAAGAAGAGAATGCATAAATTTCAACAATTTCAAACCCTTATTCAACTACAACAAAGAAGATGCACATAATAGGTAAAGACAAATAATATCAGAGATACAATAAAAACACATAACACCAAATATACATGGGGAAAACCCTTTTCAGGAAAAAAAAACCCCACATTCCAAAAGCTTGAACAAAATATTATCTGTAAACAAATGTTTACAATACACTTGCATTGCAAGCTTCTATAGGAGTTTGTCTTTATTACAATTTTGGAGTAAATCTAGCAGCATAATGATATTTGAACACAACTTCATACAACTCCAAAATACACAAGTGTTCAATATATAGGAGCTTACAATGCATAAATTAGACATTTCTTAATTGACTACCAAAGGATGAAGATGCAACATGGAAAGTGCTAAAACCACTCCACATGCATAATGGTAAATTTCCAATTTTCACAAAATTTGCACATGCAAACCCTGCACTTGCTAAAAAATAATTGTACCTCAAAAACTCACATCCATGCAAACTCAACACGAAAATAGAAAATGCCTTCATGCACAACTCCACCTGTAAATACAACTTTCCAACTTGATTGCTCTTCGAAAATAGATGTTGCAAGTTGTAACTCACAAGACAATATGAGATAATTAGCAATATTAAATATTTAAAAATCAATGCTAGGTATAAATCAAAAGTTGAGACACCTTCTTTTCCCTAGCACCCAAATGCTAAGAGTAGAATGACTACACCTTAGATGATCCTCTCAAGGAGAAGAATAGTATGCTCAAAGACTCTACATAAGGGAGAGGACCCTATCGTGGGACAGGGTTCAATAGCTGGTATAGCTATGGACAACCTGGGGGCCAACTTTGGACAGTCTGGGGACCACTGTTGAGCAATAAAAGTGTCAATAAGTTTACACTTAGTATCCAACTACCAATACCTTCAATTCAAAAAATACACAAATTGACCAATCATGTAACGCCACATCAGCATACCAATATTACATGACTTAGTTACCCACTATCGGTGCATCACTTTTTTTGGCTCTTTTTTTGTGGTTTTTGAAAAACACCCCCAAAACCTTGGAAAACGTGCTCAATTTTTCCCCAAAAGTTTTTTTCATACTGCCAACTCGACGGTCAAGGGACGTGGCCAAAAAAAAAAACCCGACTCAGACACTGATGACGTGGAGCAGGGGGTCAAAGTTACCCTACCCACGATAGGGCCCTCTCCCTTATTCTCTATGTAAGGTGGAGTTTAGACCATGTAAAACAAAATTAATTGTACTTTCCTGCTATAAACAATCCACTATCATTAGTGAAAACGTACAAAAAAAATAAACATATCCAGAACTGTGGAAGAATTACATAGAAAGTCATCTCACTAATTGTGAAAGACTTAGAAAATCATGAGATAGCCCATTATTTCAAGTGCACTACAATATTTATTACAGTAGCCTGTACCTTATTTACGTTTACTCTGTTGTACACTTTATACAGCATGCTTTCAAAGTGATCTTGAGAAGTTTACGTCAGATGGCTGATGTGCATTGGGCAGGGAACCTCTAAGCTGATTTTTCATTTAAATTGTGGCTACTACTTCAGAATGTACAAAGGTACTGTCTTGCTTAAAGAGGACTGTTCACTGAATATTATTTTCAAATGTTGCCTTCTAGGACTGGTGAAGCCAATTAAATAGGCTATAGGAAGGGACAAGTTTATTATCAGTACAAAGACAAATTATATAAATAATTTAATACATTATGATTTTTATATGAATGAGGCAATGTCATAATGGAAGTGATTATATTGATATAGTACTTAATCGATTGTGGATAAGTATGTTTACTTGTTTGGCCGCCTTTTCTTCTTTTGTGATTGAAGATTTTAAAAAATTTCATTCATAATTTGTTTTTAAAATGTCTTTCCCTTCAAGTCCAATACACTTAAAAAGAGTGCGTCTTGAAATTATTTCTATGACTAAAAAATTCTTGTATCTAATGAGTATCATTCCTTTTACAAGACTCAAATTTTGAAATTCAATCCTTGAAAAAGGGTTGAAATATCAAATTTGTTATTGGACACAACCATTTTTCCTTGAGAAATGAAAATATGTCTCGTGCCAATCTGACTAAGCATGGAAAAGAATATTATAATTTAAAATGAAGTAAAAGGATATTACCTAGCATGTCTCAAACAAAGAGAGTCCAATCATGGTAGGAAAACAAAAACTCACAAAAACTATCTCATAGTAGTTGTACAGAATCAGATCCTCGGGTTTCCCTCGAGAATGATCTTGTTGTTCTTAACACTTGGGCTGTCTGTCTGTGAATTGGAATGGTGCAAAGAGAAAGTACTCTTGTCAATGTTGGTTTATAGATAATCACATGCCTAACTGAATATTGATTGTGGTAAAGATTCTTCCTGTGGCCCATCAGAAGTCAGGGCCTTTTAGTGATATTTGTACACATTCAAAAGGTTGGCCCAGCTTTAGGCTTTTATTGTAAGCATGGGCCTTTCTTCCCTTTCCAGCTTTTTGTACTTCTCATTTGTTGGATTATTCACTGAACTTCCATCTTTGCTGCTTCCTAATGTGGACAAAAGTTGGATAGTAATATTCTCCGTGAAATTGCGAAAAGTATAGGGTTAAAGAAGCTTTAACATCTTCTACAGATGGAACTTGTTTTATGTGTAGAGCAGTATGTACATGCCTACAGAGAAGGTTTACAGAAATCTTATTAAAGAATGTCTTGACAATGTCATAATCAGGTATTGCTTCCAGGATAAACTAAAACTGATATCAAATACAGCAACATAAATCAAACTTCAAGGTCTCATCCATATTCCATGACTTCTATAGCATCCACGTTCATCAAAATCATAGGCCCATCCAAGCAAGGAAATACTATTCAGGTTCGATTAAAGTAGACTCAAAGATACAATCTTAAAACTCCACGCAACTGTCAATTGCTTGGATAAATAACAGGGTGAATGGATGGGAATCTAATCGATGAAGAATGATCGTTCCATCTGCATCTAGCAATCTGGTCAGCATATAGTCCAAAATCCAACCTAACACAATTGAAAATTGAAAGTCAGTAGGCAATGCACCAACATTCAAAGTTTTAATTGATTACCATAGCTTTGGATAGCTTGGTGGTGCTTATCATACTCTATTTGATGCTGATGTCTCTGCTTCTCAACTCAGCAAGGATGGAAACTGCAGCTTCTGAAATTTGGTTCAACTTTTATATCACTTCTTTTCTTCCAATTGTTGAATGGAATGAATGGATGAGGGCTTCAGCATACTGGATGCCTGAAGCACAACTTGATTGAAATCTTTTTCATGGTTTGAGACCAAGATGGAAAGCCATGGCAAGTACTGGATGGTGATGATGACGCTGATGAGCATAAATTCTTTGGTGCTCACTAGGACTTCTCTTCAAGAGGATGCAAAGTGGTTATTGCAGGTGAAACTTGATCTTGAGGATCCTCTTAAGGTTCTCGATAACTGGTCTAATGAAACAACCATATGTGGATGGAATGGGATACTTTGCTGTCCCGATGGAGTTAGAATAATTGGTTTAAATTTATCTAGTTCAAGCTTGTCTGGGAAGATATCCCCTGCAGTAGCTAACCTTCAGTATCTTCAAATTCTAGACCTCTCATCTAATTATCTCCATGGTGCTATCCCTTCTTCCCTAGGAAATCTCTCCACTTTATCTGAGCTATTGTTGTATTCTAATGAGCTTTCTGGACCCATTCCCAAAGAAATTGGACTTCTGAAGAAGTTAGAGGTTTTGAGAGCAGGCGAGAACATGCTCTCTGGTAGCATTCCAGAGGAGATCTCGCAATGCACAGAGCTTAGAATTTTGGGGTTTGCTTCCTGTGTTTTAGATGGATCCATACCTCCAAAACTTGGGCAGCTTTTACACTTGAGCAGCCTGAATTTGCAGGAGAATTTTTTTAGTGGCTTCATACCTGCTGAGATAGAAAATTGCAAGCACCTTGAGATCTTTTCAGCAGCAAGAAACTATCTGGAAGGGCCAATGCCATCTGCATTGAGCAATTTGAGAATGTTGCAGACATTGAATTTAGCTAATAACAGTCTCTCTGGGCACATTCCTCCTGAGTTTGGAAGGCTTAAAAGGTTGAATTATTTGAATTTGCTGGGAAATCACTTGGATGGGAATATTCCTAAGGAATTTAGCCAGCTTTTCAAGTTGCAGACTCTAGATTTATCAAGAAATAAACTTTCAGGAATCATTCCTGAAACATTGAACAAACTTGAAAAGATTCAGTTCTTGGTTTTATCTGAAAATTCTTTTACAGGTCCAATTCCCAATAATCTCTGTGCCAGAAGCATATCATTGCAACATCTTTCCCTTGGTGGAAATAATCTTTCAGGGCCTATTCCTGAGGGTTTAATCCATTGTTCAAATCTACAGCAGCTGGATCTCTCCAACAATGCATTGAATGGATCAATTCCTAGCAATCTAGATAGTCTTGGGAATCTGTATGATCTTCATTTACATAACAACAGTTTGACAGGAAACATTCCTCCTGCAATGGGGAACCTTACTAGTATAGAAACTCTTTCCTTATACCATAATCTATTGACTGGTACCATCCCCCCTGAACTTGGTAAATTGAAGAATCTAAGCTTGCTTTTTCTTTATGAAAATCTGATGTCTGATAACATCCCTATGGAATTGGGTAACTGCTCTAGTTTAACCAAGATCGATTTCTTTGGAAACCAGTTTACAGGAAGCATCCCAATCACTCTTGGAAGGCTAAAATATCTGAGTTTCCTTCATTTGAGACAAAATAACCTAGATGGGGAAATCCCTGCATCCTTGGGACACTGCAAAAGCCTTCAAGTGATAGACTTGGCCGACAATAATCTTTCTGGAACAATACCAGCAACTTTTGGATTGCTTGAAAATATGCAAGTGCTTGTCCTCTACAATAATTCCCTTGAAGGACCTGTCCCTAGAGACTTCATGCATTTGAAAAACCTTACCAGAGTCAATCTCTCCAGTAACAGGTTGAATGGAAGCATTATTCCTCTCTGTGCGTCAAGCTTTCTTATCACGCTGGATTTGACAAATAATAGCTTCACGGGGCAAATCCCCTCTCAGCTAGGCAAATCAAGAGGTTTGCATCGCCTCCGATTGGGTAGGAATTTCTTAAATGGCAGAATCCTTAGAGAGATTGGTCAGATGAGAGGGCTTAGTCTTTTGGATTTATCTTGGAATAAGCTCGAAGGTGAACTACCTGCAGAGCTTGCTAAATGCAAGAGCCTAGATCATCTGGATCTCAATAATAACCATCTTTCTGGACCTATTCCTGCATGGCTTGGCGATTTTCATAGGCTTGGAGAGCTGAAGTTCTCTTTTAATGAATTTCATGGACCAATTCCATCTAAGCTTGAGAATTGTAAAAAATTACTCATTCTTCAACTTGACAATAATAGGCTTTCTGGCAGCATACCTACGCAGCTCGGCAACCTTCAGTATTTAAATGTTCTCTACTTGCAAATGAATAATCTCTCTGGAACAATCCCCCATTCTATTGGAAATTGCAACCAGCTTTATGATTTGAGGCTCTCACACAATTCTTTGACAGGCTCAATCCCAATAGAAGTTAGTAGGCTTACAAATTTACAAGTGATGCTAGATTTGAGCGGTAACTTCTTATCAGGAAACATTCCTCCTCCTCTTGGGAATTTGATGATGCTTGAGGTTCTGGACCTGTCCAGTAATTGGCTTAGTGGCGAAGTCCCTTATGAGATTGTGGAGCTGAAGAGTTTGAATGAGTTGAATCTATCCAACAATTTTCTTCAGGGGCAGTTACCTTCGAGCGCTTCAAAATGGCCTCGGACTTCTTTTCTTCAGAATCCTGGTCTCCATGGAAGGCCATTGGATTCATGTTCAGGCGCTTGTTCAGGAATTTCAAGATCTACGAAGAGTCAACTGGCGAATGGAGCAGTTGTTGGCATCTCAATTGCAATTGTGTTGAGTTTCATCCTTCTTGGGGGAATTGTATTTTGTGTTTTGATGAGAATTCGTGCTCTTTGGGCTAAACCTATTTCATATTCTTCATCTAGTTCAGTCTACAGGGCTGAGGGTTTGACTTCTGAATTGAGCAAAGAAGCATGCAAGTGGACAATTGGAGGCATAGCTGAAGCAAAGCATAAAGATGGGGGTGGCTACAAGATCGATTCCTCTGGTTGCCATGATTTGCCTGACAGAAAATGCACACGTCAACAAAAGGGCTACACAGAAGAAAGATATATGCAAAAAGAAAATTATGGTGAAGGAATCGGAAACTGGTGAGATGGTGCTATATAAAGTATATTCTCCAAGAAATGGGCATTGTCAGATGGGTATGCTGATTCTGTTTAGTTGCTCTCTGCTTCTGCTGAGAATGGTTAGTTGAGGACTAAATCTATTACTGAAGCTCTCTCATCCGGGCTGGCATAGAATATCAACTGATTTAGACCTTATTCTCTGTGGCTGTGTTCAACTTCCAGGCATTACATTTAAATCAGTTATATCTACACTATAAATTTGTTTTCGGCCTCAATCTCAAAAGCAAATACCATTGCTTATCTGTAACTTCTACTGTTTCCTCTGCCATTACAAGTGAAAGAAACTATTTCATTTTGAAGAAATTGTGGAAGAGTCTACCAGTTATGTCAATTTGTTGGAAAATTGATATATTCCCACTCTTGATGGGGAGAATGAGACACCCTGATCTCATATATTGGTTATGGTTATAATCAAGTGTCCTGATACTTTTCACAAACAGATCCTTCTTCGCAGTTCGCACACAGAACCTGATAAAACTTAACCGGGCGCTACCGAGTGGTCAAATACTTGAGGGCTTTGAAAGCCTTCTCATACCCACATTGGTTAGCTTTCATGGAAGAATTTCAAATGTATAGCAAGGCTGAGTAATGTATCTTATTCAAATCAGTGCTTAGAAACATAATCCATTCTTTATTTTTTCTCCACTGGAGAAAGCTTCTTTCAGTGGAGAAACGTTTTACAATTGTGAGACAATTAAATGGATTATGAATGCTATGTTATATTCTGACGATGTAGAGTTACTTAGCAGAAGAGTAAATTTCGGAGCACATCTCTGACAAATTAATCATATAAGGATCTACAAAGCTGATTTGGGCTATACAGGAAACCATGCAGTGTATATGTAATTGTGCTTAAAGATAGCCTTTTAGGATGGTATACAATTTTGCATCACTTTGCATCTCAATATAAAGGATTCATTTTCCAAGTTCTGTATGAACTGTGAACCCAACTGTCACCCAGGTTTTTTTAAATCAAAGTCCTTGGGCTAGTCTGCCGTGAAGGAACCCAAAGGCAGTATTATAGATTTCTAAATTATTACAACTTATTGTTACACCACGCTGGTATGCACATATACTCAGAGTGACTTACATTACAGACAAGTACAATGATAGATAACAATAATTTTGAACTTCAATAGCATGCTGGCTGCTGTGTAAAGTTTAAACATGTTTGAATCTGAATCCCAAAAAATTGTTGTAGGTTTGACATCTAAAAACCGAAAATTTCTTACATATTTTCTTAGCAAAGTTGTTCCAGAGATCAAAAGCAAAAGAATGGGTTCTATTCTTATATCAACCTGGTTAAAACTTAAACTTCAGTTTTTGTCTCTTGATTATGTGATGTGGGAAATTTAAAAAATAGATGTGAAAAGTTCCGTCTGAGTTTAGTTATAATAGTGTAAGGAAATAAATTATTAGATATGTTTTCTAAAAAGATAAATATATAAATTATTATTAATATTAGATGTTTTGGAAGTAAGAGTTGGAAATGATAGATATGTTCAGATTAATATTTAGAAATTTAAATAATAAATGTAAGTGTTCAGTTTGTAGTTTAATATGGAATATGATTTATTTGTTGTTTCGAGGTGATTCGTGATTGTTACAAAAAATTAAGACTTGTCAAACAAATATATTGGAATTTGTAAAACTTCTATTTTTTTGTTGAGTCATTTTTGTGATTGTGGAAGCAATCCTACAAGTGGGGATCTAAACCAAGCCAATGGATTTGATCTCTACTAATTTTTAGATGATCACTTTCAACTGATCTCAAAGTTCTCAATATGATCATTACATAAGAACTCGGTTTGTGTATTCACGAGTTTACACATAACAATGATGGCTCATCCTTTGTGTCAAACCCCATTAAGGATGTCAAGACAATAGCTTTGAATAAGATTGAAGGCATCAAATAGGTGTGTAGTATGCCCTATAATGTTGATTTCACTAATTGGTTCTTTCTCAACTCTATGACAGGTGCTAGAAGGTATTCATCCCTTGTGTTCACTAGATGTCCTAAATGAATTAGGATTAGTTGTTTTATACAACTTCTCAAGTATAAAGTGAAATGTTTCATATATCAAGTTAGCCCACAATAATTAGGCGAAGGGAAAACATATGAGGCCAAATTTAAATTTAATTATTGAAATGACAAGGTGGAAATGATCATGATCATTTTATGATTTTGAACCTAATCTAGGATAGGAAATGGATAAGTTGAGAATTAGGTCTAGACCCTATGAATGAATGCAACATGGAAATAGATAATGTTTAGGTTATGTGTCAACTCTTAGCTAATGTTAGTGTCACTTCTAAGCTTGATAAATTGTATAAAAATATAACCTAGACAAAGTGAATCAAAACAAAGGGGAAAATTGCAAGGTATGCAATTTTCACCATTACATATAGTTCTTTCTTCTATTGCTAACTTTTTAGGTTGAAGTACAGTTTGTATTTTTAACTTGATCCTTTTTTTAAAAGTTTACTTTAGTTTTAACTTTATAATGAGTTATACAAAGTTGTTATGGTGAAAATTACACACCCATGTCATTTCCCATTTAGTTTTGTGTTAATTATGGTGAAATTGCCATAATACATTTGCATATCAGCAAATGGCCTAATTTTGTGCAAAGTAGGGTCCCTTCCCTTATGTCACATACTTATCCATTATACATTTATTCATATACACTTATCCCTTACCTCATACATATGCACACATGTCCCAATAAATTCACCCCATCCATGCATTTATTACACTTATTCATGCACATGTTTTCATGTAGGTCTATTATCCACTACGATTTAGCTCTTTTCTATCCAAGGCCATTTCCATAATCAAGAGATCAATCTTGTAGTTGTGGACTTGACCCTCTCAAATTCAAGTTTTTTCCAACTCTCATCTATTCATTTCCTACCAAGGGAAAAGTAAACACATATTTGCATAATTTATTGTTGTGTCCTTGATTGCAAGGAATACAATGCATTAATTTTAGACATCCAAGCATCTCCTCATCATCCAAGCATCATTCACATATGCTTCACATTCAAGGAAGGAAACACTTTGATTTGGTGCTCGACAATTAATCTAGATTTGCATGTTCATTCAATGAGCATTTGCATGGATGAAAGCTTATGTCTTCAACCATTTACATAAGTTTTATGGGCGTTGACCAAGGAGAACATGTCCCCTTAGAACACTAACGTAAATCCAGGTTCAAATGTATCTTTAAATACTACCAATCCCTAGATATTGGAAAATGAAAAAGTGGAGGCAAACCAAATGAAATAGGAAATAGTTATGTGCAAATTACTAGATCATCTCCACAAGTTTAGTACATTTCTACAAGTATAGATTTGATCTTGGCCCCCGAACTCAACCCTCAATTGTATAGAAACTAATTTTTAGTCCCAAGACAAGTTACAAAGTGTCATGATCCCTTTCATAGTTCAACACCATATCAAATTTGTATTTATTCTTTAATCGTAGAGCTAAGTAGATGTATTTTTTCATTTACTTATTGTACTTTAACATCTAATTATCACAATCCCTTTCATATTTCAACACCATGCCAAATTTGCATTTATTCTTCAATCGTAGAGCTAAGTAGTTTGTACATTTATTTTCTATATTTATTTTTTGCATTTACTTTTTCTAGTTTACCATCTAATTATTGCAATATATAGAAAATGATTCTCTTCAGTTCACACTTATTAAATCTAGGTTAATTTATACTTCTTTGTAGGCATCTAACTAATTTATCTTAGATCACACTTAAGGAAAATTTAATTTCCTTTATGTTTTGGGGAACCCATCTCATCCTACACTATCTAGTTTTTCCCCTAGGTTTTCTCCTCACTTGTTGCGTTTTCAAGTCTATTTTTTATTTTTATATCTTATTTCTAGATCTAATCTCCCTTTCATTCTTGGGCTTCATTGATACATCTTTATTTTATGTTTTGATGTGGGCGGGTGCATGAAGTTGGGTTATACTTTTGTGGCCAATTCCAAAAAAAAATTGAAAATGACATAATGCAAGCGCGTTATGTCATTTTAAAAGCAAAAAAAAAAGTGAAAGTGATTCATTTTCTGTTGTCTGTTTTTCTGTTCTACCTGCGGCCAAAAACCCTCATTTTCATGCTTGCATTCTATGAGGAGGCATTCTACAAAATTCATCAACAATAGTTGCTTTTTCTTTGCAAAGATGGTGCCATGACGACAAAGAGGTGTGAGAGGTAAGTATTGTTTGCTATTTGTTTCGAATTTCTTAGTTTCAAGTTGATTTTGTTTGTTTTAGGTTAGATTTGATTTTTTAAAAAAAAATTGTAGGAGATGCAAATGATCCTGCAAATCCTCAAAATCCTCAACAAGAAGAGCAGGAAAATCCTCAACAAAATCAACCTCCCCCACCAATCACTCAACACCTTTCTGACACTCAACAAAATTTGAGGAGTGAAACTGAGAACAACAAAAAAAAATTGAGGATTTTATCAGTAGGTTGAGTGATCCAAATGCTTCAACCACTGAAAGAATGACCCTAGCAAATTCATTGAAAGAGATGTTAAAAAATGTAGATTCAATTACCCAACAAATAACTAGATGGAAAGACAGGAGGCAGGTAGCTAGGGCATATTATGCAGATAAACTATCATATAAACAAGTAAAAGATTTAAAAATTACTAAAGGTGATTTGTGCTCTTTATTCACTGACCCTATAACGCATCAAAATATTAGCCTCAATGTGTAGAGGTTTCCTATTCATTGGTGCCACCACCAAGAGATTAGGAACCATTTTTATGATAGGTGGTACTTGGTCTTTGATTACCCACCAGAACAATTGTGAAGTCCCACAATATTTTCTTAGGAAACTATACAGCTGAGTTCATATTGAACCAAATCCCAAATTATTTTGATACGAGGGAGTTCCTGGGGAGAGATGGGGGGTCAATTTAGGATAGGCCCAAAGGCAAAGGTGGATCCCCGGCCAAGGGGAGACTATCGCTAGGCTACTTCGAGCACATTGTTATGCCTGCCGTTGCGAAGGAGAGTGCTGAATAGAGACATTGTAGGTGATGAACACTTTGACACAAAGTGTCATCCATCATACTAGCCCTATTGTACAATGCCATCCAGGGGAGTCTTCGGGTGGTGGCCTTCGAACCCATGTGTGTCAATCTTGCGGGGTGACTTGTTCATATGACCCCACCGACACTCAAGAGTATGCTATGTAGGATTCGTATGCTGCTACACAGGATCCGTATGCATCTACGGGGATGGAGAGAACAACTAAAATTTTGCATCATGCATATGGCATTGATACTCAGGTAAAAGTCAGCATGTTCATTGAATTTAATTTATTAAATTTTGATTCTGAAATGCAAGATTAACTAATTTAGTTTTATTATTTTAATAAAATTGCAGGGTCACAGTGTTGAGACTAGATACACCGGTCCTCCACCTACTTATTTCTGTAGTACACCTATCAATGGGGTATGCAACTAGTAAACAATTATAAATTTATTACATGTTAATAGCATTGTTTTACGAATGGTATTTTAATATGTGATTTTGGATGTTGAACAGGCTAATATTGGAGGTTTCAAGCAAACACCTCCTAGTGCCAGTGGATTTACTCATGTTAGTGCCATTTCTGGTTTTCTCATTGTCTAGTTGTGTACTCTGGTTTTTCATGATAAAATTTTAGCTATGGGGTGTTTCTCATTTTGGCATGTGGGATAAGTGGGCTCCCACAAGGGTTGAGCTCAGCGTGTTTGAATTCACTTCTGGTGGGTGTTTCTCCCTCTGGTTCTATTAGAATTGTAAAATTTTGCAAATTTTCATAGTCAATTGCATCCATGAGTATTCAAATTGGGCCCTTGTCATTAGCATATTATCCCTTCCTCATATTGCCTCACTCATATTCTGTCGTGTGATCCATTTGAATCCATTGTGTCATGCATATTTTTCATTCTAGTTCATGTCAGCATAGGTACCCAATTGTGTCCCCGACCTGTGTATGTTCCACTATTCTTTGTTGCAAGTTGTCGGTGAGACATTCCTCTTGTTGTGGCCACAGCGGGAACCCTTATCAGCGTATCTTCTGGCTGTCAGGCTAGCCTCTTGCCGAGTTTCTGATGTCTCGACGACTCTTATCTGTCTCCCCGAGGTCTTCTTTTCTCGGCCGGTGTTAGTTGCATTGGGGAGATGTATCCCTGACCCCTTCGTGTCTCACCGACTGACTTTTCCCTTCGGTATGTTGGCGTCCGTTCGGGGTGAGGTCTCGGTGGTGTCATCTTGTTACACCGACCAGTGACAGAGGATTTAGTGCTTCAATAAGATTTTTTATTTCGGTGTGTGGTCATGGTGATGGGGTCGGGTCTTACTGATAGTGGTTCAATATGTGGCTTTCGATGGAGGTCCTAAATTCTCTCAGTGAACAGGTGTATGGAGGTCTTCTCGGTATAACAATGTAATGTCTACATAACCTCTCACCGAGGATTGCGTGCTACAGTGACATACATTTGGCAAGTGAATTCGTCGGCAGGAGATGTTATAAGTCACAACGACTTGAAATGATGTCTTCGATGAAGCTTGGTGAAATCTCTATAGCGTCTCGCCGATGGTAGGTGACTATAGCGACTGTGAACAAAGTGAAAAGATTGCTTCGGTGAGGGATATGCCCTTGTCTTGGCGAATGGATAGTACATAAAGGAAATGCATTTTGATGAAGCATTTTGACTCTGTATGATGTCTTCCCGAGTCCATCTTCTCTTGCCGATAGTGTGTCTGTTCAGGTGTCGCCATGACCTCCTGTCGAGTGAGCTTTCTCTCACCGATGGGGCATTATTCTAAGTTGAAATCTCACGTCGATGTGCGCCCGGTCTCGCCGACTTGACTACTTGATCAAACACATAGATCTTCACCATGATGTCTGGCTGACCTGGCCATCTCTCCCCGACTCTATGGTGAACTCAGTATCCTTTTGTGGACTTCGCTGGGATGTTCTGCCAACCCGGTTGCTTCTTGCTGACTATGATGAGTGCTCGATGTAACATAAGATTCTTGACCTGTGGTCCTCCCGACACTGCTTTGTCTTACCGACGGTGGTTGCCTACCTCAACGGCTGATGATACTTAAATGACAGCCGTCTGATCTCAGTGATCGACGATGAAGATTCAAACATGTGCGCAGTCGGGGTTTCAAAGATGTTTGCGCGAAAAACAAAAGACTTGGAGCATTCATGGTGGTAGATGAGAGGGTCGCTGGTTCCACTGAACCAGCATTCATGGCGACAGCTCTAGGACAAGGACGGCATGGCTCGAGTATGGGCACCCGGATTCAGCAGCAGATTTGACATTGATTGCCTGGCTTCATTCATGCGGGAATGTCTTTCCTGCAACAACCTGACCAGTGGCATTTATAAGACCTGAGAAGTTGTTGAAGGTCACAGTGAGTGTTTTGATTGGTCACAATGCAGTTGGGGTCTGACGTGGCATGTTGATGTGGCTCTGAGCTGGATGGCAATCCCTGGACTGTTTAAAAGGAATTTTTGAATCATTTGTAAAGGTCTTTGGCTAGATACTGAAATAAGAAAAAAAAGAGCACTAAGTCATAGAGTCAAGTTTTTACCAGATTTTGAGGTCTCGGGTTACAGTCTATAAATTGTAAGGTTCTTGGATGCATACTAGAACCCAAATGTATTTGTTTAGGTCTTTGAGTCTCTCCTTTGGATTGTACATTTGAATTGTTAATGAAAATGATCAAGGATTATTCCATTAGCCTTTGTAATACTTTCTTGCATTATCTGTTTTGATAATAGCCCTTGTTCAAGGAACGGGTTAAATTGCTTTCATCATCTCAGAAATTTATATGTATGATTGAAGGATTTGATAAGTAGTTTTTGAGATCTGATCACTAGCTGTGGGATTAATAAAGTTAATTTCAAATAGGCTTTATTTTTCCAAGTAATCATTCCTTTTGTTTGTAGATTGTCTTGACTCCTAGCCCAATGGATATGGCACTGATCTGATATATGCTATTTGTCTTTAGGGTTTTAGTTATCTTGCTTAAGAACATTCATTTTATTTAATCAGTCTTGTTTGATGTCTTGCCCTACCTCCTGGTTGCTGCAAGTACTGTGTTACTAAGAATTAAAGCCATATTTGAGGTTCTCAATACTTGGCATCAGGAGTCATCTGCTATAAAAAGCAATGTCTGGTCTTCTTTAAGGCATTGTGTGGGTAAACCCGCCCTGGATCTGCAGATCCTTAAGAGCAAAAGATCTCAGTCTTTGACTGAATCTTGTCAGTTGGTCTAGGTTCTCTGGGCTGCCCTTGATTGGAGTTGGCTACTCCATAGGTAGAATAGGAGACCAACCTGGTTGCTCCATTAAAAACAACCAACAAGTTGGTGACTCTGCTGGGGACCTATGTTTCATACTGAATAGAATCTCCAAGGTGTTTTATCCCACATTTTGTTCATAGAGTCGGTCATTTGAGAACATTGATCAAGCATAACTTTCGTCCCTACCTTTGTGTTTATATTCCTGAGTGATTCCTAGTATTATTCTTGTCAAAGTTGTAGTTACCAAGCTCTGAAAGTCTTGTTGTATTCCAAAAAGTAACACCATTGTTACTGATCTATCCCAAGTGGCTTGGGTGGTGACTCTGAAGTCTTTGTACCAGTGCGACCAATATTTAAAGATATAGAAGAAGTTCAGAGCATAAATTCAAAGAGAGTCAAGAAAGCTGAAAGAATCCCAGTTCAAATGAGGAGAACACGAGGTTATTACAAAAACCATCCAGAGCAGGAGCTGGAAGAAGAGTTGCCTAGACTGCATCCCACCCCTAAACATCAAGTTTCTTCTCATTTTGGTTCACAAAGTGAAAGAGATTTGGTAGATTTAGATGATAATGTATTCAATGAGAGAGGGGAAGTGCATATGAAAAATATTGTAAATGAATATTCATCAGATCATGGCCAAAATGCCATATAACAAAGGGGAAAGGGTAGATTCCAAAGGAATAATAGGAATACCCGGCATGCTAGGACCATAGAATGCCCCACTCCCACACCTCTTAGGGCTACCTTTGTCCCAAATGATTCATCCACTGGGGATGACTATTCCCACAACCTGCATCTATACCAAACTGCTAGTACAACTTCAGATAGAGAGTCTACATTACCTGATGAGGATGAGATCTCTGATGATATACAAAGACTAAATCAGCAAATCGCTGCACTAAATGAGAATAGGAAATAGAGAGAAGTAGCAAAAGAGAAAAGGATAAGAGATGCTATGGGTCAGAGGGATGAGCTGCGTAGAAGAGTTAAAGAGATGGAAGCCATGGATAGATTGGCAGCCCAACAAAATGAGGAGGATACCCTGGTATTGTTAGAAACTTCAAGAAGGATCCTCTCTGACCCCCTGGTTAATAAGATCACAAATAAACCTCAAAGTCATAGAGTTGAGGAACATTCCTCCTCCTAGGAATACCAGTAAACAACCTCAAAATGTGGACAAAGGTAAGCGTCCTATGCAAGAAATGAGAGGAAATGAAGGAGTAAGGATAAATGAAGGAGGTGCTGAGAAGAACACAGATCAAAATAACACTGCCTCACTTTTTGATAAGCTAATGAGAGAAAATGAGGAGTTGGAGAGAAAAACAAGGGAGATGGAATTACTTGTAGCAAACAAAGAGATGAAGAGGAAGCTTAGTTTTCTAGAATCTACTTTGAAGGATCCTGTCCCTGATGCTTAGAACACATGTGGTCGATCTGTTTCTTCAAACCCTAATAATGGTGATAGAAGCTCACCCAAAGGTAATCCTTCTAATTCCCTTCCACCCCCTAGAGGTCATGAAAAAGCTGTCCATTTTATTGATCTACAAGAGCCTCAAGGTCAGCAGTCAGGTCATCAAAATGAAAGACAAAGAGACAGTGATACTCAAGGTGAAGAAAGAAGACCTCTGGGAGGAAGAGTGACTCATACTGACAGATACAGGCAGTTATGTTTTGATAATATCCCTAGTTACTCAAATCCATTACCTGATAATGCTAGAAAACATGTGCCAAAGTTTGCAGGCAATAATGCTATCAGTGGTGAGGATCATCTTAAAGCTTTTCAAAGTTCTTTGGAAGACTTTGAGCTACGGGATGAGGATGTAGCCATGAAATACTTCATGCAATATCTGACAGAGGATGCAAGAGATTGGTACAAAAGTTTGCCTAATTTAAGCATTGATTCTAAGAATTCTTTCTTCAGAATTTTCAGAGAGCAGTATGGTGACCAAACTAACCCAAGGTTTAGGCTGCATGATTTTAATAATATCACAAAGGGACATAATGAAATGGCTACTGAATTTAATGCAAGATTCAAGAAAGCAATGGCTAAGGTCCTTGTTTCTCTCCGACCTAATGAAAGATCATGTCTGTTTACTTACTGTAATGCCTATGACAGTAAGATGTGCTACTTGCTTAGAGACAAAGACCCACAATCCCTACAAAAGGCTTACAAGATGGCTGTAAACATTGAAAATAATAGAAGAGCATCTGGTAAGATGGGTAGAAGAGATGATCCTAGGCTTACCAAAGCTGCAAAGCCTTCGAATGAGAAAGGGGTCAAGTATGCAGCACTAGATGACAAATGGGATCAAGTTTTGAGTTTGTTGCAGAAACAAGCAAAGGCTAAAAATCCTCAATTTTAGAGGAATGAGAGGCCCCCAAGGTTGCAAGACTATCCATATCACACTAACTGGAATAATGGGAGGCCTATCCAAAATAATCAGAGGAACTTCCATGGGGTGCCTGACCCGCTACAGAAGAATACCTCAAACATGGAAGATGATTTGCCATGGTGTGATGCCTATGAAATGCCACACTCCTCACATCAGTGTGATGTTGCGGTCAAGGCAGTGGAAGAAAAGCAAGGCAGTTATGAGGATGGTGATTATCCTGGTAATCCTATTGAGACTTCGAATGTGTTCATGATCAAGTCAGATTTGGAGTCTGAGGAATATTCCTCTGACTGTGGTGTTGATACAAATAAGACAGATATGCAAAGACAAGAAGGTCTTCTTCATCAGCAGCAAGTATTTTCTAATGGAGAAGGAGATGATCAGTTTACTGCTTACAACCTTGAAACCTATGGCATTTCTTTGAGGAGACCTTCTAATGAGGAGATAGAAAGGTATGCAGTTGCATTGGCTGCCAGAGCTCAGGCTCGAAATGATATTCACCTCAGAAATAGGGTGGTAAAGGCTAATCTAGGTCACCAAGGGGGAATATTCATCAAAGAAAATGATACTGATCCTAAAGATGCTAAAGTTGAGAGCATAAAGGTGAGCACCAAGGCCAAGGAAGTCAAAGAGTCAAGAATTTGGGCTAAAAAGAATGACAAAGCTAAGATAACCAATGAAGCTACTTCATCAGATACAAAGATGAAAGAATTGAGGCCTGCAAATCACATTGATGGTAAGAAAATAGATGCACTGACTTCTCATGAAGTTATATTCCTAGAGATTCCAAGTTATGCACCAGTTGACATGTTTCAGGTCCTATCTCAGATAAGGGTCACAGTCTCGCTTCTTGAGATGATAAGGATTGATGACCATAAGCATAAAACAATGGCAGTCATCAAGAGTATTGCTGGGAACAATCAAACCAAAATGGAAGCTCAAACACCTGAAACAAGTGCAGGTCAGGTGAAGGATGATGCAGTTCGACTGAACGCAAATGAGAATCCTGAAGTCTATCTAGGAACTACAATCACTGCTAACCCTGATCTGGTCAACCCCTTCTTTCTGAGACTGATTATCAATGGAAACTTGCTTAGAGGTTGTATGATTGATTCAGGTGCCTCAAATAATGTGATGCCTGTCAAAATAATGGAGGAAATGGGCTTAAAGGTGGATAGCACTTATGGAAAATGCTATGCTATGGACTCAAGGGAGATCCCTGTGATTGGAATCATAAATGAAGTATCATATAGACTGGCAGCTTGCCCTAAGAAGGAACTTGCCATGAATGTCATAGTAGCTGACATCCCTCCAGCATATAGAATGCTGCTCTCAAGGAAGTGGTGTGCTTCTATGGGAGGAAGTATACAATGTGACTTATCATTTGCAAGTATACAATGTGACTTATCATTTGCTACATTCTTAATTGATCAGAAGGATGTTAAGATTGCTCGAGAGTCAAGGTGCAAGCATATGATTGAATCTGTTGATAAAACAGAAGAACCTCCACTCATCAACTTTGTTGACACTGATATGGATACCTTTCGAGTAGAGGAAGTAGAACAAGAGGATGGAGAGACCAAGTTAGTACCAATATTCAAAGAAGTCATGCAGACTACCTTAGAAGAGTTAGTATAGACCATGTACTTTGATGGAGCTTGCTCCAAGGATGGCTCAGGTGCTGGTGTCTTGCTGGTTTCACCACAAGGTAAGAATTTTAAGTATTCCTTTCTACTCCAATTTGCATGTACAAACAATATAGATGAATATGAAGCCTTGTTGCTTGGTCTAAAAATTGCCTCTAAGCATGGGATAAAACTCTTAAGGGTATTCGGTGACTCAGAGCTGATTGTTTCTCAAGTCAGATCTAGATTTGTCACTAAAGATAGGCGCTTGAGGCAATATAGGAATGAAGTTTGGGATACCATTGAGGCATTTGATGCCTTTGACATAGATTGGATAGAAAGAGGGAAAAATGCCAAGGTTGACTTGTTGGCCAATATTACTGTTAAACTGGATGAAGTGACCTTTAATGGAATTTCTAGCATTGAGGTACAAACTAGGCCTGCAGTGCCTGATAATTTCTGCAATTGGCAGGTGTTTCAAGATGACAATGATATCTTGAGATTCCTGCATTATGTTGACCAATATGAGCATTAGGAGATTGATTTTGGCTCATATGTGGTAGAGGAAAATGGTAGAGAGACCTTGTTTGGGAATGAAGTAATTCAACTGAAGAGTAACAAAATCCCAAAAGGGCTGGTAGCATTGGAGAGAATCTTTGAAGGACCAGATAAGTCCAACACAAAAGAAGTAGCTACCCATAGAGAGGACCTAGAGGAAATCAACCTAGGAACTAATAGTGCACCCAAGAAGGTCTACATAGGCAAAAAGATGAAGCCTCATGTGAGGAAGATGCTAATTGCCCTATTGAGGAAATATAGGCATGTGTTTGCCTGGTCTTATGATGACTTGAAGGCTTATACGGAAGACTTGTTCCAGCATGAAATTCCCCTGAAGCCTGATGTGAGACCATTTAGGCAAAAACAAAGGCCTATCAATCCAACCTTGAGATCCAAGATGCAAGAAGAACTAACAAAATTGAGTGATGCAGGGCTCATTAAGCCTATAAGGAACTCATCATGGGTGTCAAACCTGGTTCCTGTCAGAAAAAAGAATGGTGATCTTAGGTTCTATGTGGATTTCAGACATTTAAATATTGCATCATTGAAAGACAACTATCCACTCCCAAACATGGAGGCTATGCTACAAAAGGTGACTGGATGTGAATTGATGTCCATGATGGATGGATTCTCAGGCTATAACCAAGTCATGGTTAAGGAATCAGAGCAATATAAGACAACGTTCACCACTCCATGGGGAACCTATGTCTATGTAAGAATTCCTTTTGGCTTAATTAATGTAGGTGCCACTTTTCAAAGAGCCATAGATGTGGCCTTTGCAGATTTTCTAGACCTTTTCCTTGCTATCTACCAAGATGATTTGATTTCTCATAGCAAGAGGGAAGAGGACCATTGCTCTCACTTAGAGAAGATCTTTATCAGAGCTTTGGAATATGGTATTTCCCTTAATCCCAAGAAATGTGCCTTTGGGGTTAAGGAGAGAAAGTTACTAGGGCACATTGTCTCAAGAGATGGCATCAGAATTGATCCAGAAAGGATAGCAGCCATTGATAAGATCCAACCACTGAAGAATGTTAAGGGAGTACAATCCTTCTTTGGTCAGATAAATTTCCTGAGGAGGTTTGTTACCAATTTTGCAGAGATCAGCAGACCTATCTCCAAAATGATGAAGAAGAATGAGAGGATAGTCTGGTTAGAAGGGCCCTTAAAGGATTTTCAAGCCATTAAAGAAGCAATAAAATATGCTCCTGTGTTGAAGACACCCGACTATTCAAAGCCTTTCTATTTATTCACGTTTGCCTCTTTTCACACTATAGCAGGGGTGTTGTTACAGAAGAATGATAATGGTTTCGAGCAACCCATAGCCTTCTTCAGTAAGTCTTTACAAGCTGCAGAATTGAAATATGACATAAATGAGAAACAGGCATATGCACTAGTCAAGGCTGTCAAAGCTTTCAGGCCTTACTTAATGGGAGTTGTCATAATTGTGTATGTGCCTAGTGCAGCTGTCAAAGACATTTTCACACATCAGGTGTCAGGAAGAAGATGTAGATGGATCAACAGGATCCAATAATTTAACATTGAGGTCCAAATTACTAAGTTGGTGAGAGGACAGGGATTGGACAAGCTTATGGCCCAAGCCAATCTGGAAGCAAATCAGATAAACTCATTGGAAGAGGAAAATAGATCACACATCTGCAATATGGAGCACTCTGACTGGTACAAAGATGTGATCTATTATCTATAGAAGATGAAATTCCCTAACAATCTGAGTGAAAATGAAAAGAGAACGATAAAGCTACATGCTATCAAATATGTTATCGTAGAGGGAAATCTCTGGTGGAGAAACAGAGAGGGAGTCATGCTTAAATGCGTTGATCAGAATTAGGCATTAGAACTTCTAAGGGAGATGCATGGTGGAGTCTGTGGTGGACATTACATGGCCAAGACAACTACACACAAGGTGATGAGGGCTGGTTTTTGGTGGCCTACTATATTTAAAGATGCACATCAGTTTGTGAGGACATGTGATGCTTGTCAACATTTCTCTGGTAAGCTAAAATTCTCTGGTAACCTTCCTCTTAGACCAGTTGCAGTGAAATCTCCATTCTAGACTTGGGGCATTGACTTCATAGGTGAGATATCATACAAATCTAGTGGGGGCCACTCCTGGATATTGGTAGCCACTGATTATTTTACCAAGTGGGTGGAAGCAATCCCAACAAAGAAAGCAACTAGCAAAGTGGTGATCGACTTTTTGATGAATAACATTTTGACAAGGTTTGGATGCCTAGAGAGGATTGTATCTAATAATGCTATGTGTTTTAGATCTGAGGAATATACTGAATTTTATGAAAGATATGGTATCTAGATCTCCTACTCATCACCATACCACCCACAAGGAAATGGACAAGCTGAGTCAAGCAACAAGAGCTTAATGAAGATCATCAAGATAATCTTGGATCAAAAATAAGAGAGCATGGGATTCTAAGTTGAAATTGGCTATCTGGGCAGACAGGGTGACTGTGAAGAAGGCAATCGGTTCTGCCCCATTTGACTTGGTCTATGGCATAAATGCAAGGTTGCCCCAAAATAACCTCATGGAGATTTACAAGTTCGTTCAAGTGTATGACGATGAAGTTGACAACGAGATGCAATTGAGAGTAGATGCTCTCATAGAGCTAGATGAGACTAGAAGGGATGCTCAAAGGAGAAATGCCAAGTTGCAAATGCAGGTAAAGAGCCTATATGATAAAAGGACATTAGCAAGGAACTTTGAGGAGGGAGATTTAGTCTTATTGTGGAATGCCAGATTAGAAGACAAAGGGAAGCATGGGAAGTTTGATGCCATTTGGTTAGGCCCGTTCGTGATTAGCGATAAATGGGGAGAAGATTCATATGTTCTTCAGGCTCTGACAGGTGAGATTCTTGAATTGCCAGTTCATGGACAGTTCTTGTATTTCTCTTGAGGTATCTCTTTTCCATGAACAATAGCTTAGGGTTTGCTTTTTTTTTTGTTTTCTTGTTTGTGTCTACTGGTTCTGTCTGAGCCAGTTCCTAGTTGGTTTTGGTTTTTTTTGTCTAGTCTACTCTCCCAATGATTTGAATTCTTGCTATGCCCACCAGGGGCATACATCCCCCAACTGGAGCCTATGTTAGTGCCATTTCTGGTTTTCTCATTGTCTAGTTGTGTACTCTGGTTTTTCATGATAAAATTTTAGCTATGGGGTGTTTCTCATTTTGGCACGTGGGATAAGTGGGCTCCCACAAGGGTTGAGCTCAGCGTGTTTGAATTCACTTCTGGTGGGTGTTTCTCCCTCTAGTTCTGTTAGAACTGTAAAATTTTGAAAATTTTCATAGTCAATTGTATCCATGAGTGTTCAAATTGGGCCCTTGTCATTGGCATATTATCCCTTCCTCATATTGCCTCGCTCATATTCTGTCGTGTGATCCATTTGAATCCATTGTGTCATGCATATTTTTCATTCTAGTTCATGTCGGCATAGGTACCCAATTGTGTCCCCGACCTGTGCATGTTCCACTATTCTTTGTTGTAGGTTGTCGGTGAGACATTCCTCTTGTTGTGGCGATGGCAGGAGCCCTTATCAACGTATCTTCTAGCTATCGGGCTAGCCTCTTGCTGAGTTTTTGATGTCTCGGCAACTCTTATCTATCTCCTCGAGGTCTTCTTTTCTAGGCCGGTGTTAGTTGCGTCAGGGAGATGTCTCCTTGACCCCTTCATGTCTCACTGACTGACTTTTCCCTTCGGTATGTTGGCGTCTATTCGGGGTGAGGTCTTGGCAGTGTCATCTTGTTACACCGACCAGAGGATTTAGTGCTTCGGTGAGATTTTTTATTTCGGTGTGTGGTCATGGTGATGGGGTCGGGTCTTACCGATAGCGGTTCAATATGTGGCTTTCGATGGAGGTCCTAAACTCTCTTGGTGAATAGGTGTATGAAGGTCTTCTCGATATAACAATGTAATGTCTACATAACCTCTCACCGAGGATTGCGTGCTACAGCGACATACATTTGGCAAGTGAATTCATCGGTGGGAGATGTTATAAGTCACAGCAACTTGAAATGATGTCTTCGATGAAGCTTGGTGAAATCTCTATAGTGTCTCGCTGATGGTAGGTGACTATAGTGACTGTGAACAAAGTGAAAGGATTGCTTCAGTGAGGGATATTCCCTTGTCTTGGCGAATGGATAATACATAAAGGAAATGCATTTTGATGAAGCATTTTGACTCTGTATGATGTCTTCCCGAGTCCATCTTCTCTTGCCGATAGTGTGTCTGTTCAGGTGTCGCCATGACCTCCTGTTGAGTGAGCTTTCTCTCACCGATGGGGCATTATTCTAAGTTGAAATCTCACGTTGATGTGCGCCTGGTCTCGCCGACTTGACTACTCGATCAAACACATAGATCTTCAACATGATGTCAGGCTGACCCGGCCATCTCTCCCCAACTCTATGGTGCACTCAGTATCCTTTGCGGACATCGCTAGGATGTTCCACTGACCTAGTTGCCTCTTGCTGACTATGATAAGTGCTCGATGTAACATAAGATTCTCAGCCTGTGGTCCTCCCGACACCACTTTGTCTTGCTGATAGTGGTTGCCTGCCTCAATGGCTGATGATATTTAAACGAGAGCTGTTTGATCTCAGTGATCGACGATAGAGATTCAAACATGCGCGTAGTCAGGGTTTCAAAGATGTTTGCGCGTGAAAAATAGAAGACTTGGACCATTCATGGTGGCAGATGAGAGGGTCGCTGGTTCCACTGAACCAACATTCATGGCGACGGCTCTAGGACAAGGATGACATGGCTCAAGTATGGGCGCCCAGATTCAGCAGTGGATTTGACATTGATTGCCTAGCTTCATTCGTGCGGGAATGTTTTTCCTACAGCAACCCGACTAGTGGCATTTATAAGACCTGAGAAGTTGTTGAAGGTCACAACGAGTGTTTTGATTGGTCACAATGCAGTTGGGGTCTGACGTGGCGTGTTGATGTGGCTCTGAGCTGGATGGAAATCCCTGGACTGTTTAAAAGGAATTTCTGAATCATTTGTAAAGGTCTTCGGCCAAATACTGAAATAAGAACAAAAAGAGCACTAAGTCACAGAGTCAGGTTTTTACCAGATTTTGAGGTCTTGGGTTACAGTCTGTAAATTGTAAGGTTCTTGGATGCATACTAGAACCCAAATGTATTTGTTTAGGTCTTTGAGTCTCTCCTTTGGATTGTACATTTGAATTGTTAATGAAAATGATCAAGGATTATTCCATTAGCCTTTGTAATACTTTCTTTCATTGTCTGTTTTGATAATAGCCCTTGTTCAAGGAATAGGTTAAATTGCTTTCATCATCTCAGAAATTTATATGTATGATTGAAGGATTTGATAAGTAGTCTTTGAGATCTGATCACTAGCTGTGGGATTAATAAGGTTAATTTTAGATAGGTTTTATTTGTCTAGGTAATCATTCCTTCTGTTTACAGATTGTCTTGACTCCTAGCCCAATGGATATGGCACTGATCTGATATATGCTATTTGTCTTTAGGGTTTCAGTTATCTTGCTTAAGAACATTCATTTTATTTAATCAGTCTTGTTTGATGTCTTGCCCTACCTCCTGGTTGCTGCAAGTATTGTGTTACTGAGAATCAAAGCCATATTTGAAGTTCTCAATACATGGCATCATGAGTCATCTGCTATAAAAAGCAATGTTTGGTCTTCTTTAAGGCATTGTGTGGGTAAACCCACCCTGGTTCTGTAGATCCTTAAGAGTAGAAGATCTCAGTCTTTGACTGAATCTTGTTAGTTGGTCCAGGTCCTCTGAGCTGCCCTTGATTGGAGTTGGCTACTCCATAGGTAGAATAGGAGACCAACCTGGTTGCTCCATTAAAAACAACCAACAACTCAAACGTACACAGAGGTAATAGAATAAAGAGAACATAACTAATGAATTCTACTTAATAGATTTGTGTAGTTTATATTCATATTGTTGGTTACATTGCATTACACATCATTCAAACTCAAAGCATTACTTCAAATTCCATAACTAATAACTAGATGTTGATAGATGACAAAATTTCAACTGTACAATATAGTTGTTTAGAAAGTCAACATAAGCAGCACAATGCAATTACTTCACATGGAGCCATGTGCTTGCAAAGGTGCACCAACATGACAAACTATGGATGCTTGGAAAAAATCTATGAAACCATAATAGTAAGCAATAGCATAGACAAGGTAGTTAGTGAAGTAGAGAATCATATCAAAACACTCAATCATCAGGGTACATCTGACCCAATTGAATCAGGAGAAGATCAAATTAAATAAGCAACTAAAATTTCTTTCTCTTTTCATCAAAAATCACATTGTTTCATTTGCAAACCACAAGGAAACAACAAGACAACTCATTTCAATACTTATTCTTATCATCCTCAAGATTCATACATCTTATTTATCAACAAAAATGGCTGATCCATGCATAAGAAACCTAATTAGAGTCATTAAACAATCCACTCTTTCATCATTCACCAAGGCACCCTACCACTCAATTTTCTTTACCTAGGCAAAATAACCAAAAACCAATCTTTCATGTTACAACCTATATCCATCAGATCCTAACACACCTTTTTCATCATCAATTTATCTGAATTCAAAGCAAAAACCTGATAAAGAGCTCTAAATATTTCAATTCCTTAAACAACTCACCAATTTTTCACTTTTACCAACTAGTTCCTCAAGACCAAGATACTACAATCAACCATTTACACCTCAATCATTTCATCTAACTTCCAAGACATTACTCACATCATGTTTTGACTGAAACAAACCTAGTTCATATCCAGATAATACTAATTTATCAAATTCATAAGTTCTTATGTAGTCAAATTACCATTTCCACCTAGGGACATATTGCTACAACATATCAAATCATCATGTTCAGCCTCAAGGCCTTCACCAAACCATTCACACACCTTTTATATCTTCACTTGGATGGTTCTATTCCAAAATAAACATTTAAATCTCTGCATTTACAGAATTACACACTTTTATAGTATTACCACCATTTTTCTTATAGGTCACATATCCCTTAGTCGAGTGATTCCTTTCCATTCACTTTGTATGTCCCATTCCCAATGTACATTCAGGAGCCTTTTTTAACACATCATAACATATCAAAAGTTCTCAGTAGCTTGTCATAAAGAAATTACCAGATTCCTAAATTGTTCGCTGGAAAGGGCTACTAATTTAGGCCTAAATTACAAATAAAATGATCATAGTTTATCACCAAAATACCAAAGGACTGAAAAAAGTCATTTATCATGTCACAAAACTGAAGAATCAAACATTTTTAGCGACTTAAAGGCTCCATAAATCACTATTCCAAAAAACCCCTATTCTATGCACAAATCAAGCCCTACCAAGGAAGGTTTATTGCATAGGGTACTTACAAACCTTAAATACTCCTGCCACCACCACAAACACCATGGAAATATCCTACATAAGCTTTAGAAACTCACCACCCACCTTCATGCATGATTTTGCATTGAACACCACCCTGAAACCATGCTTTCCATGAAGGAAACTTTGTATTTCTTGTATGATTCAGCAGCCAATCAGAGATTTCTTGATTTCCCTATTCTTGTACACTCACAAATTTCTTAAAACATTCTAAAAACCTTCTATACATTCCATCCCACCAATCTCCTAAATCTACATTGGTGGGATGGTGAATTCAAGCCTTAAATGACCCTCAAAACCCTTGACTAGTTAATCTGACAGACCACAAAAACCTTGGCTTTTAAATTTGATGGTAACTCTTCAAAACATCACTAGATGATTGTTAACACCCTGCATAAAGTGAACAAACAAATATATAGCCCGTGCAAGAACTGAATTCAAGAATGAAACACAGTGAAAATAGGAACAAGGAACTTTATTTATTGAAAATGATTCAAGAATACAAAATATGTTCTTTTGCCCTACCTTTTACATGCTTTTATATATATTCCCAATCAGATAACTTCCTTTTGAATCTCCCTCATCGAGTGAAACTACCTAAACTGCCTTGTGACTTTTAATATTCCATGCTTCTTTTCCTTTTTACAATTTTTCCCATCTTTAGCAACATTTGGAAATCTTTTTTTTTTGTGACCACCTAAGGACCTTAAATACAATGAAGTAGGTCTTTATATGACCTTTACATGAATTTACAAATGGGCATTCAATCTAGACAAAAAATTTCCTATGAGAGGCAACTAGTAACCTAGGTGCTCCTACACCAATTAGTAGTTTGAAAAAATGCCTCGAAGAAATGCGGTCTCATGGTGATGGAATGGAATTCCATCACCATGAGACCGCATTTCTTCGAGGCATTTCTTCAAACTGCTCACCACCTTTCCTATGATACCACATCTTTCATACATGTTCACCAAAACATTTGATCAAACTACTCACTTCCTTGCAGTTGCTGCTATGGATAAAAGCCTAAAATAGGTGCTTTCCAACAAACTATATGGATGCTTGGAAAAATATCTATCAAAGAATAATATTAAGAAATAATACCATAGAGAAGGCAATGAACTTTTTGAAAAAAATTCTGGAAGAAATGCGGTCTTATGGTGATGGAATGCCACGACGTGCATTTGTTTGTAATGGCATGCCATCACCATGAGACCCCATTTCTTTTGAGGCATTTTTTCAAATAGTTCACTGCATTATCTATGCCACCATAGTTATCGTACATGTCTACGAAAGCATTGAATCAAATGGTTCATCGACTTGCTGCTATGGGTAAAAGCCTAAAAACACGTCCTTTCAAACAAGATATGGATAGGGAAAATAGTAAGCATGATAATAAAAAATATATAGTTTAATACTTGTACTCAAAATTTTGTTCATTAGATCTCATACATTATAAGTCATGACGTGGATCGCTATTTTAACCTTTTTGTGATTGAATAATTTATTGTTTTATTTTCAGATGTTGGTTGTGGAAACACCTCCAAATGTTATGAGGGCAATGGATATCGATGTTTCATCTGCTATACAATCCTCGATGCCTTTGATAGGGGAGGTATGAGGCAAATTACTAAATTTCAATTTATATTCATTGTTATAGATGTTAATTCCAGTGAAAAATCAAACCATTATTGATTCGTAGTTTAATTCCTATTTGGATGGTTTATATAGGGCTTGAGCATGCCTCAGCATTGGCGTGCAATTATTTCCATCATGGAGAGTGATCGTGAGATGGCCGTAAGTGATTATTTTGTTAAATATATCATTTTTTATAATGTAATTTCTATATGTTAATGTCTTTACTTCTTATTGTAACAGTTAAAACTTCACCAGGAGCTAAAATCTAGGAGGAGTAGCAGGAGCACTCCTCGAGCACAGCAAAAACAAGTGACAGACTTATCGCCATCGGATCGCCAAACAAAGGGAAATAATTTATTTCTAGAGCATGGAGAGAAATGAATTTTGATTCTAGAGCCCTTTGTTGTATGCCTAGACATGACAATTTTGTACATATTTTGTATTGGATATATTTGACATTGTATGCCTATATGGCATTCTCGTAAGCCTATATGGCTATTTTGTAACTATATTTTATACTTATATCAACATATATTGATGTATGCGTACATGGCTATTTGGTTAATACAAATCTTTTTTATCGATGGTGTCCATGTTTGCATTATAAATTCATGGTTCAATAGATATGAGTTACATGTATTCAAGTGTATACTTTGCAACTTACATGTATAATTTTTGACTTACATGTGTTCCAATGTATACTTTGTGACTTACGCATTTTCATGTGTATACCTTGTATTTGTGCATATACTTTGTATTAAGTTGTGTATACCATGTATTCGTGTGTATACTTCAAGGCATACGTGTTTGTGACTACTTGTGCTTCCCTTATACATGTACATGCTTGAATTATTCATGTGTATACTTATTAATTGGTTAGCCCTAGCATTGATCATTTATGTCCTTCATGGTTTGTCTTGAATAAATTAATTGATTGATAGTAAACAACTAAGTATCTAAAAGCAAAAAACACGTTTTCAATTGGTAATCCATGAAATGATTAATAAAAAGATTCCAATTTATAGTTAATCCTTTGATTGGAACAAATGAATTAAGCAAAGGATACATAATCTTCATGTAACACTTGCAAAACATAATATTCAGAGTAGATGAAGTAGTCAACTTCTTGACACATTATATATGTTACAAGATTCTTCTATTTTATCCTTGGTTTTGGTTCTAGTTCGCTTAGGTGGTGCGGGTCCTGGTTCGGTTCGCCTATGGGTTCAACCAGGGTCATTCATTTTTGGGTCTATTTCACCCAATTAGAACCCAAGAGAACCCAAGAAAAACCTAGATAGAACCCAGGCAAAACAAGACAAAACCCGCGTGCCTAGGCATCCAAAAAAGTCTTTTTTTGAACATTTTTTTAATGTTTTATGGAGTTTGAATTTGACCCACACCCAAGGGAACCCTAAAAGTGACGTCTAAATCACTTCAAACACCTTAATTACCTCATTCTTATTCATTTTTTTTGAAAACAAGCATTTTAATTCCAAGAGGTTGAGCTTTCATTTTTGCTTGCTAGATTGAAAGTGGATTGTGACAACTTTCTTTTTTCAAAAATTGTTCTACATCATTGAACTAAGAATTTATCACACATTTGTAGAGAAGCAGAGGAATACTGCAAACTAAAACACATTACACTTTTTTTCTCACTGACTTTATTACTCTCCAACATCTCTCTTCTCTCATGTGAAGAGTTAGAACTGCTTGGCCATGCCTTTGCATCATTCAGGAAGTTTTGCTCTTTTTGACAATGTCAAAAGCATGGCTACATACAAATTAGGAAAAAGACTTTTCCTTTTAGATTAGTAATGCATGGAAGTTTCAAAAATTATCCTTGATATTACAAAAAGATATGTGTTTATACCATAGCAGCAAAAATCTTTTGGGGAAAAAATCGACAAACCAAAAGTATAAGATTTTTAGAAAAAATCTAGAAAAAGTCTAGAAAAAATTTGAAAAAAATCAGATTTAAAAGAAAAGGTTAAAAAAATTAGAACAAGAGATAATTTTTTTTTTTAAACAATTTAAAGGCATTTCCATAGCATAGAGATATAGAGAGAAAATAAAATAAAGAGTTTAACTAATAAATTGTAAAAAATAGATTTTTGTACATAGTTTATATTCATATCGTTGATTACATTTCATTGCACATCTTTCAAACTCAATGCATTGCTTCACATTGCATAACTAATAACTAGATGTTGATAGATGACAAAATTTCAATTACAATATAGTTTTTACAAAGTCAACCTAAGCAATTATGCAATTACTTCACATTGCATAACTAATAACTAGGGAGCAAATTTGCCAATTGCATTTGCTTGTCATGGCATTCTATGAGACCACATTTCTTTGAGGCATTTTTCAAATAGTTCACACGCCTTGTCTATACTACCACATTTTTGATACATGTCTACCAAAGCATTTTGTCAAATAGTTCATGTGCCTTGTTGCTATGGCTGAAATCCTAAAACAAGTGCTTTCGAACAAGCTATGGATGCTTGGAAAAAATCTATCAAAAGCATAATAGTAAGCAATAACATAGACAAAGCGTAGTGAACTCTTTGAGGGTGCTCATAAGAAACTCATGGTGATGGAATGTCATGACAATCAAATGCTTTTTGATTTTCATGGCATTCCATCACCATGAGACCTCATTTCTTTGAGGCATTTTTTCAAAGAGTTCATTGCCTTGTCTATGATAACACATTTTTCATACATGTCTATCAAAGCATTTTATCAAACAGTTCATTTCCTTGCTTCTATGGCTAAAATCCTAAAATAGGTGCTTTCAAACAAGCTATGGATGCTTGGAGAAAATCTATCATAGCATAATAGTAATTAATAACATAGACAAGGCAATGAACTATTTGAAAAAAATGCCTCAAAGAAATGTGGTCTCATGGTGATGGAATGCGATGACAAGCAAATTGCTATGGATTGTCATGGAATTCCATCACCATGAGACCACATTTCTGAGGCATTTTTTCAAATAGTTCACTGCCTTGTCTATGCTACCACATTTTTCATACATGTTTACCAAAGCATTTTATCAAACAGTTCACCTCCTTGCTACTATGGATAAAAGCCTAAAATAGGTGATTCCAAACAAGCTATGGGTGCTTGGAAAAAATCTACCAAAGCATAATAGTAAGCAATAACATAGACAAGGCAGTGAATTGTTTGAAAAAATGCCTCAAAGAAATGCAGTCTCACATTGATGGAATGCCATGACAATCCATAGCAATTTTCTTGTCATGGCATTAGTCATGCCATTCCATCGCCATGAGACCACATTTGTTTGAGGCATTTTTTGAAATAGTTTGTTGCCTTGTCTATGCTACCACATTTTTCATACATGTTTACCAAGAAGCATTTTATCAAACAATTCATTTCCTTGTTGCTGAAACAAAAGCAGAAAAAGTACTTTTGAACAAACTATGGATGCTTGGAAAAAATATATCAAAGCATAATAGTAAGCAACAAGCTATGGTCTCATGGTTTTTTTTCACACGAAAATCAGTGTGATTTTATTCACATTTTTTTGCAAGTTATAAACACTTTTTTTTTGCCAATTTTGTTGTTTTAAATGAAATTCAATTTTATGGTGATTTTTTTGTTTATATGATGATATGTGATATTATAATCCTAATTCATGCTTCTAGGTTGCATACATATATATTTTGTTTTACATGTTTTTTGTATCAACGAACCCAAAACAAACTGAACCCCCCTCCAAAAAAATTTGGCCAAACCGGCAAACCGAACCCCCGAACCTGAACCTCAAAACCTATTCCAACACTCTTCATTCTACCTACACAAACTTAATTGACCACCAAATTATGTTGCCCCTTGACTTTACCCACATTTACTCCCTCAAACCCCTCTTTTTCATTCAAAACCCCTGTTTTCCCAATTAGGGCATGTCATGCCATAACATACTTTTGACCTCCCCTGTCCTTGCAGACCTTTTGAACACATCAAACTCCACAATCTCACCCTATTTCTAACATATTCTAATTTATTTTCAAACATTTTCTTCTTTTCACCTCTTCTAGCCTTGCTTTTAAGGGGCCTCAATTTTGAATTTGCAACAGGGGCAACATTAGTAATCTCTTCCAATGCCCTTACTAATGCTATTTTCTTATTCCTACTCCCTATCCTACTTACATCAGGCCCATATCACTGAGACACAACCTGAACAATAGGTGGAATGGCCTATTTCAACATACTACACTTAAACCCTTAAGGGATTGATCTGGTTGAACCTAATTCAGAGCGATTCTACGTGTTTGGGTGAGAAAGAGGATCATGCTTGGCATAAACATGTCTATTCAGACGTATTGGAATAGTTTGTTTGGTCGCACGAGTTGTAGAACAAAAGTTGCACCACTTTGTAACTTTCCATTGCTTCCATTTGACACTTTTTCCATCAACTGAAAATTGGACACCAAGGGAAAACCACTCTGCGATAATAAAAACTAAGAGAGGTTATTGTAGAGGGGCCC
Source organism: Sequoia sempervirens (assembly GCA_007258455.2). Taxonomy (NCBI): domain Eukaryota; kingdom Viridiplantae; phylum Streptophyta; class Pinopsida; order Cupressales; family Cupressaceae; genus Sequoia; species Sequoia sempervirens. Next base: position 161,309 of record VDFB02334399.1, on the reverse strand, counting down.
AATGCAATCCTATGGGATTAGATGAGAATTTTCTAAGCATCACGGTGTCCGAGTAACCTCATGCTGAAATTTGCAACCATTTTTCCATTTGGACCCTTAAGGAATCGATTTGGTTGAACATATCTTAGAGTGATTCCGTGTGTTTGGGTGTGAAAGAGCACAATGCCTACTATAAACATGCCTATTTGGATGCGTTGGAATAGTTTGTTTGGTCACACGAGTTGCAAAACGAAAGTTGCGCTACTTTGCAACTTTCCACTGCTTACATTTGACACTTTTTCCATCAACAAAAAGTTGGACACCACGGGAAAACCACTTAGAGATAACAAAGATCGAGAGAGGTTATTTTAGAGGGTCCCAGCACAATCCCATAGGATTAGATGATAAGTTTCTAAGCATCACAATGTCCAAGTAACCTCATGCTGAAGTTTGTAGCCATTTTGCCCTTTGGACCCTTAGAGGATCGACCTGGTTGAACGTAGCTCAGAGCGATTTCGCGTCTTTGGGTGCGAAAGAGGACCATTCCTAGCTTAAACATGCTTATTCAGACACATTGGAATAGTCTGTTTGGTCACACAAGTTGCAGAACAAAAGTTGCACCACCTTGCAACTTTCCACTGCTTGCATTTGACACTTTTTCCATCAACTGAAAACTGGACACCACGAGAAAATCACTCTAAGATAACGAGAACCGAGAGAGGTTATTGTAGAGGGACCCAATGTGATCCCATAAGATCAGATGAGATATTTCTAAGCATCACGGTGTCCAAGTAACCTCATACTGAAGTTTGCAGCCATTTTACCCTTTGGAGCCTTAAGGGATCGATACAGTTGAACGTAGCTCAGAGCGATTCCACATGTTTGGGTGCAAAAGATGACCATTCCTAGTGTAAAAATTCTTATTCGGACGCGTTGGAACAATCCGTTTGGTCACACGAGTTGCAGAACAAAAGTTGCACCACCTTGCAACTTTCCACTGCTTGCATTTGACAGTTTTTCCATCAACTGAAAACTAGAGACCACGGGAAAACCACTCTGAGATTAAAAAAATAAAGAGAGGTTATTTTAGAGGGGCCCAACATAATCCCATAGGATTAGATGATAAGTTTCTAAGCATCACGGTGTTTGAGTAACCTCATATTGAAGTTTGTAGCCATTTTTCCCTTTGTACCCTTAAGGGATCGATTCGGTTGAACATAGCTCAGAGCGATTCCATGTGTTTGAGTACGAAAGAGGACCATGCATAGTGTAAACATACCTAATTAGATGCATTGGAATAGTCAGTTTAATCACATGAGTTGCAGAACGAAAGTTGCACCACTTTGCAACTTTTCATTGCTTGCATTTGACACTTTTTCCATCAATTGAAAACTGGAAACCACAAGAAAACCACTCTGAGATAACAAAAATTGAGAGAGGTTATTGGAGATGGCCCCAACATGATCCCATAGGTTCAGACAGATATTTTGTAAGTGCCATGGTATCCGAGTAATACCCCGTCAAAGATTGCTAGCCTTTTGCACTTTGGGATTTGATGTTTCATTTAACTGTACAGTTCTGTATAGGGTGATTGTGCTTTGTTTTCAATGGAATTTTGTGGGTAGAAAACTTAACTCCATTTTAGTTTTGGTTTGGTTGGATTTCAAGTGATTTTGTGCATTTTAGAAGCCAATTACTGAGGGTCGGTTTGTATACCCTGTTTTAAGGGTTTTGAGTGCATTAAAATGTCATATTAAGCCTTTCACTCACTATATGCTTCTATAACTTGATGGAAAGGCTTAGTTATGGTTATAAAACATGTGCATAGTTTTGTGTGCAAGGGAGGTGAATAGAGGGTTTTTAGGTGATGCCTCAGATGTCAAATGGTGCATTTTTTAGTGGAAAATGGTGGTTTACTACTAGGGTTTGAAGAAATATTTGGGGGAAGCAATATCTCTTGAACTTTTAAGCTTGTGTAGACCTTTTTGAACATGTTTTAGGCTTTGGTTGGTTGTGGGAAGTTTCGAGTATGGGTTTTCAACAAACTCTTGCCTAACTTATAATCTCCAAATCTCATCAAATGGGATTATCTTTTAGAGAAGGTCATCCAATGGCCAACCAAACATCAATCAAGCTTTAACATAGACCCTAAGACAAATTCCCAAGAGATCATACCATGTTTCTTTGTACCATCATTAAAATCCAATAGACCACTTTGCATAAAGGCTACTAAATTAGCCCTATTTAAAAAGAGACAACCTTTTAAACACTAGATCTTCACTCAAACTCCTAAAACAACAATATGTTATGTGTCAAAACCTCCAATTCCATGATTTGTTTCTAGGTCCAAGACCTCTACACCCCTAATACACCAAACCCTCTATTTCAAGCAAAATACTTGGGGTTTTAATGAAACTCCTATCTCACGCACTTGCCATACCCAAAAAAAGCACCAAACACACTTACCAGACCCTACACATGTGGTGAATAATACATTACATGGACAGTCCTTCCCACATTTTGTCAAAACACCACTTGAAACCCTCATTTTCATCATGAAAATACCCTACTGCAGCCCTAGAACATCATCCCAAACACCCAACATTGACTCCACAACATTATAATCAGGTTAGGCATGTATTTTACAAGTTAGAGGACCAATTCCACAAGCTACAGTAGGCACAAAAAGTGGAATGGGTCGAATTACATAATGAAACCCTTCAATCCAAGAACACTATGAAAGTAGGTAGCAACAGTAAAAACAAGATAACCTTCTTGCCCCTCCTAAAGTTTTGACCACGTCCATTACCTCCACATAAAACTCGACATCCTTGGTCTTCTTGGTTCCCATGCCTTGATATGGTTATGCAAATGAAAATGAAGCAAAGTAATCATCTCCTTCTCCGTTGGCTGGAAGAATGCATGCTTAATGTTTTGATACATGATATCAACTCCCTCTTTTGCTCTCATCGTTGAATATCGAAATCCAATATGGTGGGCCTCTAGAGTTCCTATCATCTTTATTCCTTTTTTTCCAAATGATAGCCTGATCCACACGTCTGCCATTCTAATTGGCTTTGTTTTTGAAAGTTGAAGTTTCTCCCGAGTCACCAATGTAGCTCTCTTTTCCTTTTCAGACTCTTTCATTGCTAGAGATCGTCTCTTGGATTTAATCATCTGTACCACATGGTTGATGTGCTTTGAATTCTTGCATCTAAAGGAAATTCCCTTTACATAAATACTGCTAAGGAATTTCAATGTTGCCACTGTAGTTGGTATTAAAGCCGGTACCTACAACATGAAGAGTGATTCTCATTCCTCTTCTACATTAGAGGGTTCATATCCTTGATCTGACTCTTCCGAATTATTAAAATCAAAATCACTAGCAGAGGCTTTGAAAGGAACTCCATGAAAACCAAGCTCTCTAAATGGTATATCAAACTCTAGTTAAAAATCTTTTAGATGAGGCTGCTCCCATAGCTCTCTTACTCACTTGACAAATCCTTGAAACTCTGTATTGATTTTATTTTTCTTGTCGCTCTCTTGTTGTTCTTCGTCAATTTCATCAAGATCATTGATGCAATTGGGGGAGGTCCTACAACACAACTAATCAAAAATTCAACAACCAACTAGGTATTAGATCATCAAGTTCTCCATTTCACTCTTTCTCAACCAAATCACACTATTCCCTTGTAGCATAGGAAACCCACTAAATCAGGTAAAAATTCTCAACCACACACTTCTATTTGACAACCTAACTCAATTCAAGGACCCATTATTGATATTTTTAACATATCAACACAACTCCATAAGTTTCTTTGTAACAACTCCTTCAAAACTTGAAATTTCACTCTTTTTAGGCCTCAATTAGGCCACTTTTACAAAGGGTTGATACTCTAAAATTATCCAAACCTTACCAAATCTTGGGGAATAAATTCTAAGATGTCAAAACTTCAAAATCCACAATCAGATCTTAGTTATACCACCGTACAATGGGTAAACCACAAAACCCTCTATTGTAGCCTAAACCCTAGGGGTTTATTGAAAATGATACTTCCAAAGCTAACCACAACCTAAAAATTACTCAAAAAAGTTTGTGATACCCTGCACAAGCTCAAACAATCATAAAATAATGCTTCCCTACACAAAAACACAATTTGACTCTTCAAAACCACCATTTTTCTTAAAGAAAACTCACTTTTACACACATGGGTTTCACACACATCTCACTTTCAGACCTCCTCAACACTAACACATCATTCCCACACCTTAAAAATGTTAGTGAAGACCCATTCCTCAAGTTACAGATGCTATAGAAAGAGGAATGGGTCAAAAATCCATTTTTATTGACTCAAAACCTTCAAATGTACAAGTTCAGGCCAGTTTTAGTAAATTGATGATAAAATGCACAAAACGTTATGGAAAACCTTCTAAATGGATTCAAAAGAAAGGTAACTCCATCTAATATGAAAATATCAACAAATACGGATCAACTAATTGAAATACAAGCCATACAATCTGCTGCTACAACTAAAAATACATAAAATTTTGGAAAATTCTGAGTTTTTATTGTTTCACTAACTCATTTGAATGCAAAATCCAATGAAAATGTCCGACGAAATATGTATAATTTGATGTATCATTGGGTGCTTGTAAAATTTGATTTGTAATTTTCAAATTTTTAATAGTTTATCCCCGACGTTCATCGAAATTTTGACGAACCTGTGTTTCGTCGAAATTTCGACTATAAGTTTTGTCAAAATTTTGACAAACATAAAAATAAGAAAAAAATCAAATTGTGGCCAACATAAAGAAAAGTGAGTTCGTTGATTTATTGCGACAGTGGTTTTCTCTACTTGAGACAGTTTGCGGAGAACTAAGAACGATTTTCTTGAAAAAAATTAGAAAAAATTCAAGAAGATATTGCTAGGTTGAGGGTAGTCATTGTCTTTTTGCAAAATTTAGTTGTGAAGTCAAATTTGTAGTTCTAGGTTTGAAAATCATATTTTAAAGCAACATCTCATCAGATTTCATTTTTAGAGGTTTAGGGTTTTGAGAATTTCATGTCTAGATTTTGTTGTGTGGAATCACCATAAGATCACAACCAAAGAACAAATTCTTGTGACTGTAATTATGTGATCCATAACTCTATTGGTCATGTGGCACAATTGTGCTATAAAAAATACATGATGCATTCATGTGTGACCCAAGTTTAATGTGGCTATGTTGTGATAGAGATGGAGGCACTCATATAATGTAGTTAATTCAGGTTGTATAATGTAGGTGTCAATCATCATTGGGTGCATTCAGGTTGTCTCAAGTTTAACAGGTTAGGATGTATTTATAGCATGATCCAAGAGTGATTACCTATTGCTGCAATAAAGAACTTATAACTCTAGTTGATATGTAGAGTGGTTGTGTTATATCAATTATGTAGTGCATACAAGCACAACCCATGTTTAATGGGCTATTCTAGAGAGTGATCAAGATTTTCTAAACCTTATGAATGCTACTTAAAAGTATATAGCTTAAACTACAAACCAAGTTTGTTACATACTTGAATGCAATCTTGGGTTACCACAAACTATAATAATGTGATATGATAATAACCATTATGGAAAGTATTAAAGCAAGACCCATGCTATATAGGATACATTTCCCTGATTAGGTTTACATACTTTAATGATCAAACACAAGCTTCCCACACACTCTAGGATACAATCCAAAATCATACCACAACTTTGTCAAGACAACTAATTTTTTGACCCAAGATTTAAGGTTGTTTTTTAATACCAACAGAAGCATTGGTAAGAGCATGATTAGGGTACAAACCCTAGGCCTCCATAGAAACATAAACAATAACTCTAGTGGAATAGTGAGGTTGCAATACCAGAAAGATTGAGACATTGTAGCTAATAACAAAATATTGCAATCTAAAAATTGTAGCCAATAACAAGCACACTATGTAGCTTAGTGACATTTCTAAATGAAATCTACGGTACAAGAAGAATGATAGTCACTTGGGATGTGACAGTCAAAAAGAGGCTAATAAGTGACAAGATAATAAAGCTCAAACTTTGCATAGTAAAGTGGAGATTTTAACAGTGAGTTTCCTTACCCCCTTGTTGACCTTAAGGGTTTTTCAAATGCTTTTGGTAATTATTGAACAAGGAAAATACAGAAATCAGAGATGACTGTCAAATGGAAATGCTTGATGGTAATCATAGGTTCAATGTTCTTCTTAGCCATTAATGTATAATGGAGGTAAGCAGTTCATGTTTGAGCAGTGTTTTGAGACTCATCAAAGATAGGAGAATAATGAATAATACCTTGTGGACTGTGAAGTAGTGTCAATAAGGTTGAAGGATCTTAAGAACTACAATACCATGAAACAATGAGTCCCCTGTAGTAAGTAGGCAGTCTATAGGGCATAGTTTGATATTATAGAAGGATTCTCATGAAAGGAATCTTCAAGTGATAGTGGGTGAGTTGTTTGAGATTGCAGCTGAGGGTGCAATACCCAGTCTTAAAGGAAGTTAGCAAAGCAGTAAATGTGCAAGAAAATTGAATCGTACACAACAAACAATTCCCACAATGTTATCTTGCATAATGCCTTGAGTTTGAGAACCAAAATTTTTATTGTATCTTACAGTAAGTAGGTGACCTTAATGGTCAATCTTGGAAACCATTATTTTAAAACATGCTATTGTGCTTATAGGAGACGCATTTTAAGCAAAGTGAGTAGTGGTTTACTTGGAACAATGGTAGGTATGAAGGACTTGCTTTATATGCATGCTATGCAATCTAGCTTAAGAAAATGTTCTTAGAAGATATTGAAGGCGGATTATGGAACTCAAGGGTTACATGATAAAGATTAAAGCAAAGGCTGAGATCTATTTAAAAGACACTATCATGAAGATATTACAAGATGTCACATGCAAAACCTTAGTAGGCTGGAGTAATGAATCTGATGCTAAAAAGGATAGTGTGCTAGGGAAGATTTAGGAATCTCCACACATTATCTAATTCTGGGGGAAATACATCATTTTATTTATTTTTTAATTAAAAGAAATCATTCTAAACCCTATATAGGATACATTGATACTTCAAAAGCCTTTGAAGGAATTTGAGACTATGCAAATATATGTCAAGTAAATACCTAGATTACAAATAGTAGCGAGAACAATGTAAGATTTGTTGAGCAGAGCAGGAATGAGATAAGCAACAATGAATCCTATGCCTCCTTTCACGCACATCTCCTCACTATTCTTTGTCATTCTTTACGGAAACACTTCTCCATTTTGGCGGTCTATGCTTGAAAATAATGTTTTGACAAAGGTTTTAGAGTATGTTTATTAAAATGAAAACTCCATTCTAGTGGGCTATGCCTGAAAATAATATTTTGACAAAAGTTTTAGGGTATGTTTATTAAAATTTTAGAGTATTTTGGCAGGCTATATTCTTGATTCCTTAAATAATTTATTCAAATGGATTGTGACTAAATAAATGACTAACTATTTAGTCATTTTTATTTGTGTGACTAAATAATTTTTAATCAACGACCAAACTAGTAATTTATTTACTCATTTATAGCTGAGTTGCAAAAAATGAGTAGAATTTAGTCATTTTTAGTTGTTGTGACTAAAAGTTTTAGTCACCTAGTCATTTATTTTCCAAATTCTACTAGTGTTTGCTTCCTTGTGACGATTAGGGCTCTGCCCTAGGGATAAGCTCATTATAAGAAGTGACACATTGCATCTTTAACTAAAAGGATAAATCTGTATTGACATTAGCAATGATGATTCTAACTTGTTGCTCCTTAGGAATGGGTCACTTGCTCTTACTAGCTCGCTACCTCCATCATTGTAGGAAGTTTGCAATCAAGTTCAATATTCTGATTTTAGGAGTCTAACGGTTGGAAATCATAGTAAAATCAGAATTTAATAAATTTTGGAATTAATATTTTAAAGTTTTTTTTGGGGTCATTAACTTCAGACTATCTTTTCTTTTGCAGGGGTGGTTACATGCCAAATTCTTTTGGTGTAAAATATCAAAATTGTTATATTTTGTTACTTGTCTATGAATACAAATTATTGGAGTGTGAGTTTGATATTTTTTGAAGATCTAAATAGTAAATCTTGGTAAAGAAAAATCATGTTAGATAATATTAATCCAGAACAAAATGAAGAGACACTTGATAGATTGTGGGCTAGATTGAAAAGAAAGGGTGATGGAAAATGTTATTGTCCTTGCAATAATTGCAAGGGCTTAAAGATGAGATGATTTTTAATCACAACAGCTGAGAAACATTGTAGGCAACATGGTCATGTTGAAGGGGGCATGATTACCGTCCATTGGTAAGTTGTTCATTATATGTGTTTATATTGATTGAATTTGTAAATATTTATATCGTTTTAACATTATATATATATAATCACTTAATCATGATCATGGTTTATTTGTTTATATCATTATTATAAAGGTGGGGTGCCCTAGGGTAGATGATGTGGATTATCACGACTCAAAGAATGTGGTTTTTCAAGAGGATGAACATGGAGCTGTGAATATCAAAGATGAAGTTAATGATCCTATGGAAGAAGATGATCATGCACTAGAAAACATAGTTGAAGATGATGGTACAAATACATTGATCCATGACACATTTAGTGACAGAGCTGATCATGATGATCAAGATGACTTTGATGATGTTCATGATTTACCTGTACTTGAGAAGGCATACAAGCCCCTTTATGAAGGCTCTCAAACAACTCTTCTCTCTAATGTATTGTTGTTGTTGAATTTGAAGGTTATGAATGGTTTATCAAACATAGCAATCTCACGGATGTTAAGGTATGTCATACATGTCATCTTTTTTTATCTCTAGTTTAATTGTTGCTAGTTCATCACTACTAAATAAAGGATGAAATATGTACCATTAATATTCTTTATATTAACAAATTATTTTTTGTTGTAGATTGATTGGTGAATTTTTGTTACCAACATCAAATATTTTACCTCACTCATAATGAGATTTATCTAGCATTATGAAAGATATCGGAATGGAGTATCAAGCAATAGATGCATGCCCCAGTGATCATATTATCTATCATAAACAACATGAATTTGCAACAAAATGCCTAGAATGTCATATCAGAAGATATCAAACAGATCAACTAACAAAAAAGGTGCCTTGCAAGGTTTTTCGTTATATTCTCATTATTACACATATGCAACGATTATTTAGGTGCGAAAGCTTAGCACAATTTATGGATTACCATGCACATAATAGAAGTGGAGATGACATTCTTCGAATGCCTACAGATGGTTCTATATTTCGGGACATGGAGGAAAAATGGTCACACTTTAAAGAACCACGTAATCTCAGGCTTTCATTAGGAGTAGACGGTGTCAATCCATAAGCTAAGATCTATTTACTCGATGTGGCTTGTTTTTGTTATCAACAATTTCCTCCATGTGTCAATAAAGAGGGAGCACATAATGTTGTCAATGGTTGTTCCAAGTATTTGTTTACATCATTTTTTTAACAGTAATAGTCATGTTGCATAATGACATATTATGTCATGTACATGTAGTTGGTTATGTTCATTCAACTAGGTAAGTACCAAGTTAAAGATATGAATGTATATATCGAGCCTCTTATCGACGAGTTACTAAAGTTATGGAATGGTGTCACTATGTATGACATCTCTAGACCAATGGGACATATTTAACAATATTTGACTTTAACAATATTTAATTTTATGAAGTAGATATCATGCATGTTTTTAAAATAATCTATTCATTATCTATAATTATAAAAATTGACATATTTAATCCAATTAGATATGATCTTGCAGGTCTTCAAAGAAAGGGAAAATTTGCACGTCTAATTTGTAGTCCAAAGATGAAATCTCGTCATTCAACAAGTTTAGGAAAGTAGGTGTTTGATGAGTATAGGAACTTCCTCCATAGAAATCATAAGTATCAAACTACTGAAAAACATATTTTCAATGGGAAAGAATAGACTACATCAAAACCATGAAGAATGACACCTCGCCTATAGAAGTTGGAATTTATCTGTTTTGAATTTATATTTTTATATTGTGTTGTGTTTACTCATGCTGTAATTGACAATGATTGTTGTTAATTTGTTTAACTTATATGCTTCATGAAGGTTGTCAAGACATTAATGGTCGGCTTCCACAGGGACTGAAAAGTTATCCCAGACAATTTAGTAGGTTGCCCTACTATGAGCAGCTACAAATTGTGCATTTGTTTGATACAATGCATATTGAAAAGAATAAAACATAAACGTTATGGAAAATATTGAATGGAAGGCATGACAAAGAAATTTTTTTCAAAATTTGTAGTGACATTCAGGAAGCCAATCATGCAATGAAAAATGTCATTCAATTAAATAGTGATGGAGACCAAATTAATATAAGTGCCCTTCCTTGGTTATTAACAGAGCAACAAAGCAATGATATAAAAAAAGTCATACAAAACATTCGATTTCCCACAGGATTTGTTGTGAATATAAACAATATAATTAAAAAGAAAGGTGAATTTGGGTCAGGGATGAAAACGCATGATTGACATATCTTCATTAAGGTAATTATTCTGGTATATTATATACACTTGTATAATGCATGCACTTTTCAATGTATTATGTTTACTACTTTTGGAAAAATAATGAAAAAATTATTTTATAATTGTTGCAGTACGTTCTACCTCTATCTCTCCTAGACAACTTTGACAATAATGTCAAGCAAGTTATATATGATCTTGGAAAATACATGAGGTAAGTAGCGATATTTGTTCAATTCATTGTATACATCTTATAATTACCATTTGTTTTACTTGTTATGTAATATACTGTATATTTTTGTTAAATCTCATTAATATATTTGCGCCTTGAATCACTTGTAGTTGGTTGTCATCTAAAGAAATCCATAAAGAATATATAAATTATTGGAAGAGAAAAATTTCTTGTGTAATGTGTGAAATGCAAAAGTGTCTACCTTTGACATTTTTCAATGCACAAGAACACTACCTCATACACCAAGTTGAGGAGATTGAATTGTGTGGACTTGTACACACAAGGTCAATGTGGATGGTTGAGAGGCACTTGAAATTTTTGAAGGCTTTGGTTAGACAAAGAGCACATCCTGAGGGTTCTATGGTGGAGGGATATATGGTATACTAGACCATGGTGTACATTAGTGAGTATCTTCCTAAGTTTGCAGCAAAGATCTATATAGATCGTATTTGGGATCCTAACTCCATTAACAAATTCGAAGGGGAGTACCTGATGGGGAAAGAGAGATTGAGAAAAGTGGGAGGTAATTATAAGATGGTCATGGAGATTAATTGGAATACATTTTACATATGGTTTTTATGTATATTGTACTTATTTAATTTTCAATCTTCAATATACATCAATTATAAATTAAGGTCATATACTATGGTATTTAACTAATTATATGTCGTTTGTGAATTTCAATTTTTTTGATACAGTTGGTCAAGAGTGGGATGCACTACATTTGTACAGTACCAACAATCTTGATTGGATGACGGTATGGATTGAACGATGTCAACAATTTGGTCACGCATTAACATGGGAAGGTGTGGCTTCATTGGTTAAAGAAGATCATCGTAATGGAGATTCCAATGTTACACAAAGGGAAATTGATTTAGCATATGGTTTAAGAGATAAACAGGTATGCATAAATATATTAATCACCCATATTATTTAATTATTTTCAATTATATTGATGTATATATATGTTGAGATTGTTTTCTTTGCATACATTCGCCAAGAATAAATATGTTTATCAAGACGATATTGCAATAATTTTTACATGTTTGACATATTGCAGGTGAAACACCACAAGGCTATGTGGTGCAATGGTCATAAATTTTGAATCAAAATGTTGGATGACATGAAGAAAACTTGTGATTCTGGTATAACTGCAATCTTTCAGGTGACTAATGTTTCATTTAGAAGCGATATACATCCAGAAGTCTTAGAAAATTGATACTATGGGATTTTGGATGATATACTTGAGTGTGACTTTAAGTCCTTCAGATTAATTTTGTTCATCTTCTTATGATACATGCTATGATTGAATGAAAATGATCATGAGAGAAGTGTTATTGAATATGATAATGGATTTACCATGGTTAATACAAGGTTGATCGAGTGAGCTGGAAATGAGCCCTATGTTCTTCCAAGCCAATGTGAGCAAGTATTTTACTCAAAGATTCTAGGTAAACCGGGTTGGTCATTTGTTGTTAGACATGATTCAAGAGGAAAGCCGGTAAAGTATAATGTGGTGGAAGAAGAAGATAACGAAGAACTAGAAGATGATGTAGATGATGATTAGGATCAACAATTAGTTGATGATGTCCCTGACGAAGATGTCGAAGAGGAGGAACTAGATCATGATGATGTAGGAGTTAATGTTCATGAAGATGATATCTGTGTGGATGATGAAATTATTGAAACTGATATCAATGATGATGATGATGATATGACCAATCCTTACAATGTCAAATCTGGATTAGATGATACAAACAAAGAGTTGGATGAAGAAGAAGATCAATGACATTGAAATGTATGAGTTGTGTGATTATATTATTTATTTGATATTAATTTCTTGATAGAATTATATTTGAATTATGTGGTTATATAATTAATTCATGATGTTTTTAATTTTTATGCCATTACATAATTAATTTAATGATGTACTTTTTAATGTTTGAAAGGTCAAAAAATTAAAACATTTCAATAGTGATGTTAACAACCTTAAAATTAGTGTGTTTTATGTTTCATGTGATCATAAAAGATTAAAAAGTCAGTTGTAGAGGTGGTTGTTTAGTGGTTGACGTGTAAAGGCCTTTAAAAGGAACAAAGTGATCATTGTAATGGTTGTTGATGGTTGAGGATTTAAAATACAAGCTCTTGACATTTGAAAATCAATGTTTTTCTTTAAAATTTATGTATTTTTCCTGTTATGCAGCACTATACAGTCACATGTAGCCATATTTTGATGTGAAATCAATTTCAAGTTGTGAAGATATGTGTTAGCTTTGATTTGAATCTGATTTGAGGGCTTAAGGCGTTGATTTGCATACAACCCGGTTACCCTGTTTTTGAGGGTTTTGTAGTCCAAACATGATATAAAGGGGCTCTTACACTTTTTGTGATTACTGTAGCTTGTGTAAGAGGCCCCATGGATACTATTGTAATTGTAGGATGCATGAATAGGGCGAGGGATGAGAAATAAAGAAGGTATAGCTGCTATCCCTCAAGAGTTTTGTGAAGAAAAGCATGTGAAATGAGAGGTACTTTCTGGCCCGATGCTTGTTTGCTCCTTCATTTTATATAAGAAGGATTTCAAGGCCAGAAGTACGGGTTAGCAAGTTAGATATTTTTTTGTTGAGTCTAGGTAGAGTTACAGAGAAAATTGTAAATTTTGATGGTTTTAACGAAAATGCAATTTAGGTTTTGAGTCATTCTGTAGTAGGTTTTGAATTCATGGGGATTTGATGTTTTATGATAGTATTGACATTTGAATTGAAATGATTAATTCAAACTCATAACTCTCCATTGTACATGCATATCTGAATTTTGAATAAGATAATCAAGGGTTGTCTCGTTCATCTCACTCTTATGGTGTGTATGATTTCTGTTTTGGCTTTAATTCAAGGAATTAATTAAAATGCTAGAATGGGATTGTAGGTGGATATGTTCTATATAAGGATTTGATAAGTAGTATTGGGTTAGAATACATGTTGATGAAATTGTAAAGCAATATATGTTCTCAAGGATCTTATATTTTATGTGTTAAATATGTCATAAACCCTTAGATGTTTATGAATTTGACTCCCTCAATGGATATATGGCACTGATGTAAGTTGTACTAATTTGTATGGTTCAGTATTTTGTTTGTCTTTACCTAGCGCTTGATAAATTTTTTAAATCAATGACTATTTTACACTGTGGATTGTGTTGTAGTTATCTCATTCTTCAAATAGTTGATATTACTGATGAACAACCAATTCTATTCAGTATTATGCTATTATGTTGAGCTATTAAATGAGATTATCTGTTGTTATTAATGTTGTTTACGATAATGGTGTAGAGGTTGTAAACGCATTAAGGAATCGCCCTCCCGAGTCTTGTAGAGCCCAAAGTGTAGGATGTGTTTAAAATACTCATCAGTTGGTCCAGGTCCTTCGAGTTGCCCTTGATTGGAATTGGCAATTCCATAGGTAAATTAGAAGACCAACCTGATTACAACAAAAACAACCAATAGGTAGAGGGGAGAGAGATAGAGGGATTTAGTGAGAGAGAGAGGGAGGGATTGGGAGAGAGATAGAGGGTAGAGGGTTAAGGGTAGAGGGGGGAGATAAGAGTGACGTGAGGAGAGAGAGAGACTCTTGAGAGAGGGAGAGGTGGTGGGAGGGCGGATAATTTTCTGGAGAGAGAGAGGAGGGAGGGAGGGAGAGATAGAGGGTAGAGGGTTAAGCTGTAGGAAGGTAGAGGGTTAAGCCGTGAGAGGGTGAGGGTTTAAGGGTTTAGAGTTTAAGGGTTAATGGGCTCAGGGTTTAGGCTAAAGGCAGAGGGAGAGAAATAGGAGGGAGGAGGGAGAGAGAGGACCCAAGAGAGGGAGAGGGGGTAGGAGGGAGTATTGAGAGAGAGAGGGAGGGAGGGGAGAGAGATAGAGGGTAGAGGGTTTAAGGGTTTAGAGTTTAAGGGTTAAGGGTTTAGGGTTAAAGGTAGAGGGGAGAGACAGAGGGAGGGGAGTGAGAGAGAGACCTCGAGAGAGGAGAGGGGGTAGGAGGGAGAGTCTTGAGAGAGAGAGAGGGAGGGAGTGGGAGAGAGATAGAGGGTAGAGGATTTATGGGATTTAAGGGCTAAGGGTAGAGGGAGAGACTTAGAGGAGAGAGAGAGAGAGAGAGAGTTAGGAGGGGAAGGGGAGAGGGAAGAGGGGAGGAAGGGGAGAGAGAGAGAGTTGAGAGAGGGAGTGGTGCTACGATGGAGACTTCAGAGAGAGAGAGGGAGGGAGTGGGAGATAGATAGAGGGAGAAAGGGTTAAGGGTAGAGGGTAGAGGGTTTAAATGTTTAGGGTTCAAGGGTTAAGGGTTTAGGGTTTAGGGTTTAAGGGTAGAGGGGAGACACATAGAGGGAGTGAGTGAGATATAGAGACCTAAGAGAGGGAGAGGGTGTAGGAGGAAGAGACTTGAGAGAGAGAGAGAGAGGGTAGAGGGTTTAAGGGTTTAGAGTTTAAGGGTTAAGGGTTTAAGGTTTAGGGTTAAGGGTAGAGAGGAGAGAGATAAAGAGATTGAGAGAGAGTGAGAGACCTAAGAGAGGGAGAGGGGGTAGGAGGGAGAGACTTGAGAGAGAGAGAGAGAGAGAAAGAGAGGGTAGAGGGTGAGGGTTTAAGGGTTAATGGCCTAGGATTATGGGTAGAGGGAAGAGATAAAGGGATTCAAAGGAGAAAGAGAGGAGGGAGGGAGAGAAATAGAGTAGAGGGCTAAGGGTAGAGGGAGGGAGAGGAGTGAGAGAGAGAGACCCGAGAGGGAGAGGGGTGGAGGCAGACTTGAGAGAGAGAGGGAAAGAGGGAGGGAGTGGGAGAGAGATAAGGGGTAGAGGGTTAAACGTAGAGGGTAGAGGGTTTAAGGGTTTAGAATTTAATGGTTAAGGGTTTAGGGTTTAGGGTTTAGGGTAGAGGGGAGAGAGATAGAGGGAGTGAGAGAGAGAGAGAGATAGATAGAGAGAGAGTGATCCGGTGGATATCTTTACTAGAAATTGAATTGTCTCCAAATATCTAGAATCTGCAACAGCAGAAAGATCTTGGCGTCTTGATTCCAATGCAACTTGAACGGAGCGAAAAGGAGTCTGTTTGCACAAGTTATGGCCAGTCAAAGGTAGGGTCAAACTAGGATCAGAGGGCATCCAAAAGGCAAAAAAATGATCATCTCCAAAATCAATGGAACTGGTGTCATCATAAAGAGCTCATCGAGATGATTACAATGACGTTCATTTTGTCAAAATCTGATGTCATATGCTCAAGATACAGTTGGTCAAAGTTTCTGTTGACTTGAAGGTACAGTGATGATGTCAGCATCTGTACATGATGACATCAGCATCTATGCAAATCAAAGGTGGACCAATCTGCAGTTGACATGTGTCATCCACGTCAGCATTGTAAGGAACCAATCAGAGACAGACATGTGGCAACTGTACGCCACGTCATCAACACAGTCAGTGAACACATCAACCTCCGTCAGCATACGTCAGCATCCACATCATCAGCATGGACGAATCAGGCTTCGCCATGTGGAACCTCCTCGGCATGCCACATGGCCTCACTGTCATCATCTCTGCGGGTTGAATTTCTAAGTTGGTTTGTTTGTTACAAGAAAAAGTTTGTTGAGCGGGCTGGAACCCGCAACCTCCTCCTTAACCGTCGGGCGGCTCACCGTTACACCAACTGTGTGCGCTTAAACATGTATTGCAGGCAGTTTGTTTTGTTAAATAGTTGGAAGGATTTTATTGCTAAATGTGTGGTCGGTGGGATTTGAACCCTGCACCGGCCGGGTAATAAAAGCTTAGCCCACCGATATGCCATCGACATTATCTAACATATTTGTGGCATCGGTTTGTTTTCTTAAAGTTCTAAAACCGAATGCTTTTAATTTAAAAACAAATCCCCTAATCTATAGCAATAATCCTTTTATGGATAAACCAAAAAACCTTCCCAAATAACAATAAGCCCGAAATGAATAATAAAAAGGGCTTAGAATAATTATAGGGGATTTAATATGGATTTTTTATTGAAATCTATGTAATTAGAAGATTTGGAGAGATAAGGTGATTTTGTAAATCATATGGTTTTATACCATATTGAGTAAAGTTTTTTGTATAAAAGGGGGTGAATGGGTGAGTGAGGCTAAGGGGTGAAACTCAAATTTTGAAAATTAGAGAAACAGGTGATAGGTGTTTTGAAAGAAGAGTTCTAAGGAGATTTTCAAGCCATTTTTTGTACGACGGAGTATTGTTATGTTGCCGAAGTGCTTGAAGGAAATGGTCTCGGTGCATTGTAACTGATTTATGGAGATTAATCGGATCGGTTGTACTCTATTGGAGCCGACCCAGAGACGTAGTCACATTTGTGGCGAACTCCGTAATCAAACTCTGTTTGCATCTCTCTCTTTCTTTCTCTCACTTTCTTTCATTCTGTTGTTATCACCTTGTCATTTTAATTATTGTAATTATTTCCATGAGTTAATTTTGTTCTAATTAACTTGGAATAATCATTGTAAAAGTTAAGCATTCAAATTCTGCAAATAGTCTAGATCCTATATAGATCAAGTGGTATTAGAGCTCAATTGACTATTATTGCAGTTGTTTTCTTGAATGCTAACGAGATCCAGGATTCAGAAGGGCAAAGGCAAGCTCGAAGACTTCGATCCTGAGATCGGGAAGCGAAGAACTATTTTGAAGATGTATGTGTCTGGGATGGAGGTTCCTAAAGAAATCAGTGAGCAGGAGTTTCGTAGAGCATTCCTCGAGATGAAGGCTAAGGTGGGCATTCTTTTTCAAGAGAGACAAGAATAGAAGGAACATGAAGGAGGTTCATCGAAGGAAGATGTTCGTGAAGACAAGAAAGAGAAACAACATGGAGATGGTGGCAAGCAACCAGATCACTCCTTTTCTTCTTCTCCTCCCTCTTCTCCTTCTCCTTCTCCATCTTCTCCTCATTCTACTTCTTTAAATCCTTTCAAGAGTGGGCATAAGCCTAAAATTAAATTGGGTGTAAAATTTGACTTGCCTAAGTATTGTGGTGAACTAAATGCTGAAAAATTGGATGATTGGATTCAGCAAGTAGAAGTCTATTGTAGAGTCCAAAACCTATTAGATGATGTTGATAGGATCCAATTAGCTACTCTTCGTTTAAGAGGTACAGCTTTAACCTGGTGGGAGAGTAAGACTAGGGCAGAAATTTCACAACATGATAGATTCAGTTTAACTTGGACAAAATTTATTAATGCTCTTAAAAAGCAATTATATCCCTTAGGCCATATGCAGCAGTTAATGATGAACTGGAAAACTTTTAGGCAAGGGAAAGGTCAGTCTGTTCAGGATTACACTCACGAGTTTAGAAAAAGGGCTATTGCTTTGAATGTTCCTCTGTACACCCAG
The DNA here is from genome assembly GCA_007258455.2 of Sequoia sempervirens. Lineage (NCBI taxonomy): Eukaryota > Viridiplantae > Streptophyta > Pinopsida > Cupressales > Cupressaceae > Sequoia > Sequoia sempervirens. The sequence continues at coordinate 143,116 of VDFB02334399.1, read as the reverse complement.
GACACTTTGTTGAAGTACATAGGAGGTCTTCATTCCTACCTTAGGCATTCTATTTTGGTATTGAACCCTTGTAATTTGGATGAAGTGTTTGTTCAAGCTACACACTTAGAGTCAAGGGGAAAAGGATCTTTTATTGATAAGTTTGATAATGATGTAAAGAAATCTTCTAAGGTTGTAGAGACAGGGAAAGGAAAGAAGACAGTCACAGTCAAGAAGGATGAGAAACTTTCTTGCACTCATTATGATAGGAAGCGTCATGATGAAGAACATTGTTGGCAATTGTATCCTGAACTGAGGCCTAAGTGGGCTTAGAAATGTAATCAGAAACATAAAGGTAAGGAGAAATCCGCAAATGTTGTTATGGATCTTGGTTCAGATTTAGATGATGAGACTAAGATAACAGCTATGGGTCTAAAAGGTAAAGCTCCTATTTCTGGTGTTTCTGTTGCTAGTTGTGCTTCTACTTCTATAGTTAATGATTTCTCTGAAGATAAGAAAAGGAATGAGTTGTTTCATTTAAGTGTTGCTGCTAAGAATAGTAAAATTGATGCACTCATAGATAGTGGTTCTCAAGTTAATCTGATTTTTGAAAGTGTTGTAATAAACTTAGGATTAAAAACTACACAACATAAGAAACCTTATCCACTAGGCTGTATTTGTTAAAATGATAAGTTGCAAGTAACAAGACAATGCACCTTAAGATTCACAATCACTAGTAAATTTGTGGATGAAGTACAATTTGATGTGGTTCCACTGGATATCTGTGGGATAGTGCTTGGTAGCCCTTATCTTTATGATAGAAAAGCAATTTTCTATAGGGAAAAGAATCATTATCACTTGTTTAAAGATGGCATATAGTATATTGTACATTCTCACAAGATTAAGATTGATCATTCTTTTGCAAACACATGATAGTTAAAGAGGGTAATTAATGCAATTAAAGAGTTAACTCTTATGTCTGTCAGTACAAGTGGTTCTACACTTGAACTTGGAGTAGCTAACCAAGGTCAAATGTTGCAGGATGCACCCGCAGTACAGCATGAGGGAATGATGATTGGAAACATTGATGGTCCCTTGGGTAAAAATGTTTTTGTTTTGAAGGATTGATGTGTTGTTGATTTGTTCTCTTTCATTTCTGCATTATTGTTCAGCTTGATGCTAGTCAATTTTTGTTGGTTAGTGGCTATGATAGTCGATGTAGAAGCTTATGGAAGTGATAGAATAATGTTTATGTTCAAAAATGTTATTGTAGTCTTCATTGTGCTTATGAGCCAAGTATTCAGATGTACAGAGGATACATGACAAGTGGGGAGGCCAATTCCTCACTTAATGTTAGAGTAAATGCCACTTTTGGAGGTCCAAAAGGTCTTCAGTGGGGAGGCCTAATCTGGTGGATATTTTTAGTAGAAATTGAAGTGTCTCCAAATCTTCAAAATTTTCACCAACAAAAAGATCTCGACGTCCTAATTCCAACGCAACTCGAACGGAGCAAAAAGGAGTCTGTTTGCACAAGTTATGGCCAGTCAAAGGCGAGGTCAAACTAGGATCAGAGGGTGTCTAGAAGGCAAAAAAATGATCATCTCCAAAATTGATGGAACTGGCGTTATCGTGAAGAGCTCATCGAGATGATTCCAACGGCGTTCGTTTCATCAAAATCCGATGTCATATGCTCAAGATACAGTTGGTCAAAGTTTATGTTGACTTGAAGGTACAGTGATGATGCCAGCATCCATACATGATGATGTCAGCATCTGTGCAAATCAAAGGTGGACCAATCTGTAGTTGACACGTTTCATCCATGTCAGCATTGTACAGAACCAATCAGAGATGGACACATGGCAACCGTACGCCACGTCATCAACACAGTAGTAGACACGTCAACCTCCGTCAGCATATGTCGGCCTCCACATCATCAGCATGGGCGAATCAGGCTTCGCCATGTGGCACCTCCTCGGCATGCCACGTGGCCTCACTGTCATTGTCTTCGTGGGTTGAATTTCTAAGTTGGTTTGTTTGTTAAAAGAAAAAGTTTGTTGAGCGAGCTGGAACCCGCAGCCTCCTCCCTAACCGTCAGACAGCTCACCATTACACCATGTGCACTTAAACATGTATTGCGGGTATTTTGTTTTGTTAAATAGTTGGATGGATTTTATTGCTAAATGTGTGGTCGGTGGGATTTTCACCCCGCACCGGTTGGGTAATAAAAGCTTAGCCCACCGATATGCCATTGACATTATCTAACATATTTGTGGCATCAGTTTGTTTTCTTAAAGTTCTAAAACTAAATGCTTTTAATTTAAAAACAACTCCCCTAATCTATAACAATAATCCTTTTATGGATAAACCAAAAAACCTTCCCAAATAACAATAAGCCCAAAATGAATAATAAAAAGGGCTTAGAATAATTATAGGGGATTTAATAGGGATTTTTTATTGAAATCTATGTAATTAGAAGATTTGGAGAGATAAGGTGATTTTGTAAATCATATGGTTTTATACCATATTGAGTAAAGTTTTTGTATAAAAGGGGGTGAATGGGTGAGAGTGAGGCTAAGGGGTGAAACTCAGATTTTGCAAATTAGAGAAACAGGTGATAGGTGTTTTGAAAGAAGAGTTCTAAGGAGATTTTTCAAGCCATTTTTCATACAACGGAGTATTGTTATGCTGTCGAAGTGCTTGAAGGAAATGGTCTCGACGCATTGTAACTGATTTATGGAGATTAATCGGATCAGTCGTACTCTATTGGAGCCAACCCAGAGATGTAGTCACATTTGTGGTGAACTCCATAATCAAACTCTATTTGCATCTCTCTCTTTCTTTCTCTCACTTTCTTTCATTTTGTTGTTATCACCTTGTCATTTTAATTATTGTAATTATTTCCATGAGTTAATTTTGTTCTAATTAACTTGGAATAATCATTGTAAAAGTTAAACATTCAAATTCTACAAATAGTCTAGATCCTATACAGATCAGAGAGAGACCTGAGAGAGGGAGATGGGGTAGGAGGGAGAGACTTGAGAGAGAGAGAGGGTAGAGGGTTTAAGGGTTTTGGGTTTAAGGGTTAATGGTTTAGGGTTTAGGGTTATGGGTAGTGATGGAACTTCAAAATTTTGTTCTATGTCTTTTATTTTATCCCGCCTTGTGTCTCTGGTCATCTATGGTGTTTGGGAAAAGCCTAAGGTTTGGGTTTTACCTTTGTCTTCACGTAAAACCCTAGTGTTCATCTTACACCTTGGATGGGATCTATTTGGCCTTTACTTTTTGGGAAGGTTTTAAAATGACTTAAGCCCCATCACTTCATCTAGGTTGGGCCCCCTTTTGTTTTATCATTTTATTTCCTTCGTCTGAATTTATTTTGCCTAAGTCTTTTGTTTGTCCCGTGTTCCCTTGTTAAAACAACTTATGTCATTGTTTTTCGTTGGCCTAATGATGTCCCCTTATTCATTTAGGGGAGAGGGCCCAGTAGTCGTGCAGGCTAACTTTCTCAGCATGTAGCAATTGACTGGAATATTGTAGAACCTTCATTTTTTTTTTGAAATGTAAATTGGTCTCTTATTTATCTATAACTAAGGTTTGGAGGTGCGACTCTTCATGCAACTCGCCACATCAGTAGATATTTTGAGAAGTGTCTAAAATTTTACTTTTTAAAGGCTCGACCAAAACTTAATCATGGAACCCCCAATAGTTGAACCAAAAAAATATCATTTGTTGCTTGTAGAATATGATATTTTTATTTAAATTAAAATTAATATACAACCTAAGTGGACCAAATACTTATTGATAACCATAAATCTTTGATATCTCTACCTTTTATATTCAACACATATGGACTAATAGTTGAACACAAAAAATCTATTTGTTGTTATAAAAACAACACATAATGATTTAAAATACAACTTATATTGAACAAAAATGGACCAATAGTTGAACACTAAAACTTTTTGAAAATCCTTCACATTTAATGGGAAAATACATGTTATTTATTGTGCTCACCTTTTATATTTGTGATAGGACAAACTATTAATATAAAATTATCCAATGCTTGTACATTGCTACCCCAATTGTTGTACACATAAGAACAATATTTTTTCACTATGATAACAATACTTGTTTAAATGAGAGTCTTATTTTATTAAATGAGCATTTTATTTTTAAATTATATACTTATAGTGGAGAGTTGTGATATTTTATTTGAAACAAAAAAATACTTATTTCACTTCTTCATGAATGTATTTATGTTTTTTTCATATAACATTTAGAGGTTCTCATGTGTTCAAGTATGGGTCCATTTTTTATCAACATTTGGTTTTTACTTTATTTACATTTGGACTGTTTATTTACAATATATAGTATAAATATGTGGTAAGACTGGGTATTATCGTCACGATTGAGTGTGCGACTATTGGACCCCGCATGACTACTAGGCCCTCTCCCCTAATAAATGTTTTTATTTTGTAGAGGGACAAGTTCACATGGCCATAGATCAATTGTCGTGCGATCTCAGCTATTCCTCGCCATCCCGCGATGACCCCACCACACTTTTTTTGTTGATCATGATATCATAGGCGAGTGCCATGTGTCTCATCTAGTGAAGCCGAAGGAATGATAAATACTTTGATGTGTCTTTGATACATTATGTCGCGGGTTACTAAAGCAGTTATAAGATGCACATGTTTTAAATAAATGGAGATGTTATAATCTCGGTAGAAAGGTTGGGATCCATGGTTGCTCGCCATTGCGTGATAAAAATTTGTAAGGCCTTTATTGATTGTGATATCACGGGTAGGTGCCACATGGATCTCCTTGGCAACGAGTAGTATGGTGGGCCCCTTATTGCCATGATGGAGACTATGTCAGTTTGCTTTGAAGGTAGTCGTCTGATGATCTCACCAAGGTGAAGGATCAACGACTAATATTTGAATCTACATCAAATGTGATTAGAGTCGTTCGTGCAACGTGCGAGTAAGATTTAATGGTTGCCATGACATCTACTACCATGGTTTGATCAAAATAAGGCAACTATTCTTCTACTTTTGGTATCACAAAGCATTCAAAACATCTTAAATGGGGACTGTCGGTGGATATTTTCTGTATAAGGATTTGATAAGTAGTATCAGGATAGAATACATGTTCATGAAATTATAAAGCAATATTCTCAAGGATCTTATATGTTATGTGTTAAATATGTCATAAACCCTTAGATGTTTATGAATTTGACTCCCTCAATGGATATATGGCACTGATGTAAGTTGTACTAATTTGTATGGTTCAATATTTTCTTTTTCTTTACCTAGCGCTTGTAAAAATTGCAAATAAATGACTATTTGACACTTTGGAATGTGTTGTAGTCATCTCATGCTCCAAATAGTTGATATTACTGATGAACAACCAATTCTATTTAGTATTATGCTATTATGTTGAGCTATTAAATGAGATTATGTGTTGTTGTTAATGTTGTTTACGATAATGGTGCAAAGGTTGTAAACGCATTAAGGGATCACCCTCCCAGGTCTTGTGGAGCCCAAAGTGTAGGAGGTCTTTAAAATCCTCCTCAGTTGGTCTAGGTCCTTTGAGCTTCCCTTGATTGGAATTGGCAATTCCATAGGTAAATTAGAAGACCAACCTGGTTAC